>JAMLFT010000252.1:0-49041 GCA_026544285.1 Pachyrhizus erosus
TATATATCAAATTTCTAAATAAGGAGTAAGTTTATGATGTTTTAAATAAAATAAAAATAAATTAGGAAAGAATAAAATTAGAATTTAGAATATAAATTTCCAAAAAGATAAAAATAAAATTTTAGGAATTAAATATGATTAAATAAATATTTTTAGATAAAAATAAATAAATTTTACCCAATAAATAAATAATTGAGAAAGGAAAAATTTAAAATAGTAAGGGGGAAAATACAAATAAGATTTTAAGATTTTTTGAGAAATTTAGAAATAAAAAATAAAATTATTAAAATTAAAAACAGAAATTAAAAGAAAAAGAAAGAAAAGAGAAAGTGAAAATCAGAGACAAATGGACCCAAGAAGAGTCGAGCGCGGGTTTACAGGGTCAAGAACACCTTCCACCGGGTGGAGATCACCTTCCACCAATTGAGCTAAAGCTCATGATGATAGTAGACGCGCTAGAAAAATATTTAAGTTAACACTAATTATATAGACGGATGGATCAAAAACAAAAAAAGAAAAGGCACCTCAAGCGGATTTGAGGCAGGACCTGGCGCCTGGACTCAACGTCTTAATCATTGAGTCAGGTTGTGTTTGGTAACCATTCCTTACCACAAAATTTATTTAAGGCAAGGTTTAAACATCTAAACCGCCATGAAAAGAGTGACGCAACTCCTTCCATCCTCGAGCAGGGAAAACCTGCACAAACAGCTACCAACAGTGCCACCACACCCCTAAGTATAGCTACCAATTGCGGTATGGGACTAAGCCTTCCAATAATGAAAGAAGAATATAAAAGGCGACGAATGCAAGCGAAGAGGGGGAAGAAAACATCGCGATTTCAGAAACCAAATTCCCCTTAAAAACTCAAACCTTTTTCCCTCCTTCCTACATGAATCAATTCGAATAGGCCCTAGTCTTCTTAACGCTACCCTAATGAGGGAAGAACACGAAGAAAACACAATTTTCGCTACCTTCGTTGAAGTTGTTGAGACTCGCCTGAAAAATGTAAGGTGCTTTGTAAAAAAAAAATAGGAAAAAGGGGTAGGAGGAGTCTTCTATTCTTGAATTTTGTATAAAATCATTCCTGAGCGTATTTTCTTCATTATTGTTAGATTAATTGATCGAAATTACCCTGAGAATCATGAAGTCAAGTTTTCAAAATTTATGTGGCCACCACTAATGGAAATTTACTTTTCTAGAGGAATTATGTGATTTTAATCGTCCTTAATCTTCGAGTAGAGGTAATAAACATGGAATGAAGGTGATTGAATGATTTTGTGACTTCAAGACAAAAAAACCTTAAGATTTGAAGAAATCTAAAATTGAGAAGAAGGAAAGATGAATGAGGAAGAAGAAGATAAGGGAGGCAATGCCAATAGTAATAGGAGGGTGTAAATAGAAAAAAAAATTAAATTAATAAATAATAGAGATCAAGGAATGATTAGCATAATATTCTTGTTTTATTAACAGAAAATAGAAGGATAAAATAGAAAATTTTTCTAAAAATTACCCAAATACCCCTTATGAAAAAATTTGTAATTTAAAATTGTTTTATGAAATACATTAAGGGAAATATGGTCAAAACCATTTTATATATACATATATAGAATATTGTTGTCATTTTTAGAAATTAAAATTCTTTATAAATAAATTTTTATCCTAAAATGACCAAAATGTCTCTATGTTATAAAAACAAAATTTTACAATTGTTTAGTCATTCTAAATTAAGGAAAAGTAGTCTAAACACTCCCTAGAAATAATAGGAACCTTTGTAATGATTTATGAGTTGAAATGTGAAAGAGTAATCCTTAAGTAAACAAAGTTTTACAAAATGACCAAAATAACCCTCTTAAGAAAAATCTAAAAAATAACTCCTTTTTCAGTGAAATTTCTAAACTAAGACAAATAGTTAATCATAAACCTCTATTTTTACTTCTTTCACATGAATATAGAGAAAAAAGAGATTGCTAAGAAACAAGTAAAAATGACCATTTTGCCCCTGTCTTATTATTTAGATAAAATGTATATTATTGATTATTGTAATCATTGAATATACTTTTAAATGTATTGAGATGATGATATAAACAAGATTTAATACCCCTACTACTAATGAAAGGTAAATATTCATGATAATTGTTCGTTCGAGACAATAAATTCTAACATGACCTTAGGGTAGATGATGAACTAAGAAATGCTAAGAAAATGATGAAAAAATTTAGAATGATTGTGATTTAAATATGGATGTTATTCGTATATATCTGAACTTGTCATCAGTACCAAGATAAAATGAATAGTGGAGATGGCAGATGAAATAAGGAAGGTAGATTGAACTGAAAACCTTAACGAGTGAGAATTAAGAATAGGAAATATAATGATTGACCACAGAAGGTACTTGAGGAATGTTCGTAGGCTCTAATGGGACCTTGCGGGTAGATAAGGTGTCAAGTTATGAACCGCTTAGAGAAAAGAGGGTATCACAAAATCGGCTTGGCATCCTCGATAAAGCGGAGCATTACCAAGATCCGATTGAGAGTATCTTGTACCGATTACCAGGCAAGATATGTACTCCCGATCATCAACCTAAGATTGCAAATTGGATTATTAATGACACCCTCATGTAAGCCCTCCCAAAGTGGGAAGTTTTGGAGGCATCAAAGGGTCCTAACTTGAGTAGGATCCCTAATTAGGCACATACGGTTAGATGAGAAACTTTGTTAGTTAGAAACCTTTTATATGCATGTGTGTTATCTAAGGATATATGACCCACTCCAACAACCCCCACATTTTTCAAACACAGATGATAAACGAATTTTAACCTCTGATCTACCTGACCATAATACCTTTAGAGGATAGATGAACATATGACAGAATTCAAGGAGATGATACGTTTATGGGATACCTTTGGTTTGCCTTTAGGCCTACTAATATCATAGTCCCATGACAATTTCATCATGTAGATTTACTAGTGATTTTATCTTAGCATTATCTCCTATATTCACTGGCTTTCCAGACACACGAAGATGACATTGGACTCCTTAACCCCCACAGTCCTCCATGGGATCAGTCCAAGCAAATAATTCAGGCAGGAGAAAAGACTCTTCAAAAGAAGAAGATCCTTTTGAAAGATTTGATTAGATAAATTAGATTTGGGAATAAATCATAGATATTGTTTTGTGTTTGACTATTGAATACACTATAAGAATGAATAATAGTTTACTTATGACTTTACCTATCTTGTAAAATTAAGTTGAGGATACTTTGAATGAAGTTATGTAACATGTTATGTATTGTCAAATTGTAACTCCCTTGACGAGTTTAGATTTTTAAAGTTTATCTGAGCTAAAAATTACTTGTATATAAATTCTTAAAAATAAAAAGTAAATAAAAAGAGGTGTTACATATAAGCCATCTAGAATTTTTATTGTATCTTTTGTTTTGACATATAAAACTTAGTCAATAGTGTTTTTCTTTTACATTTTATTCAAATTAAATTTATGTTAGGTGTTAATAGTGTGTTATTATTTTTGTAAAACAAAGTGTGTTATTATTGTGATAATTTATTATTTTGAATGTAAATGGATTATTATTATTATTATTATTATTGTTGTTGTTATAATAACATTTATAATATTTTTAATATCATAATAAGTTATGATTTTTAAGTAAAATTGATTTCATATTTAACAGTTACAAATAATCAATTCTCGTGATAAAGATAATTCTTTGGTATTCAAAACCATCAAATATCTTAATAAATATAATAAAAAATAGAAATCACTATGAAAGACTAAAAATTGGTATAATTTTTTGTGCTCCTTATCATGGGATTCTTCTTCTTCTAAAGATTTCTTTTATTTTACATGAAGTGATTCTTCTTCACTCAATTCCAACCTAAAACAAATTAGTATAAAAAATGTTACATTTCATGTTTTTTTATTTCAAAGTATATTAAAATTTGTTAAGTACATTATACCTTATTATTTTTATTTTTTTTCATAAATTTGATACCTGAATAATTGGAAAGCCACTTGAAGAAACACTTCAATTCCTATGCTTTCCTCTTTCTCAATAAAAAAATAATGAAGTATGAACTTTAGTATTTTTATATAATATAAATTGATGATCATTAATATAGTCATCACCTTAATCACACCCAAAGAAGCACTTAAATCTTCTAAATTTCTTCTTCTTTAACCTAAAATTTATTAAATTATACGATGAATTGAAGTAGATATTTTCATATAATATAAATTAAACATTACCACCAACCACTGACTTTAAAATGTTATTTATAATTTTTATTTAGTAATATTTAATAGAATTTGTTCAAAATAAATTATTTAATTTTATGAAAAACTATATATATATATATATATATGCGTGCGCGAATTACCTGAATATCTATTAATTGTTTTGATAACCATCTTAAAGTTATAGAGATCTTCTAAACCTAATAAAATGTAAGAAAAAAAGTAAAAATTAGATGGACTAAATCTAGAAGAATCACAAAGACATGAATTAAATATGAAAAAATTATCA
This sequence comes from Pachyrhizus erosus, assembly GCA_026544285.1. Lineage (NCBI taxonomy): Eukaryota > Viridiplantae > Streptophyta > Magnoliopsida > Fabales > Fabaceae > Pachyrhizus > Pachyrhizus erosus. Next base: position 4,540 of record JAMLFT010000252.1, read on the forward strand.
AAGAAAAAGACAGAATTAAAAACAAAAATAAAACCCTACCAATTGAAGCAACAATAAAGAGCAAAGAATGAAGTAATATTGAGATAACAATTAAAGCAAAAGAAGAAAATAATGATGGTTTCAAAAAGACAAAAGGTAGAAGTAACGGTTATATTTTGAGGATTGTAGGAGAGGTAATAGGTAATAGCAACTAAGGCATATGTAAGAAAGCTGACAATTATATTTTGACGAAAGGGAGATATTTGGATAAAATTAAATAAATAAATAATAAATAACATTAATTTGAATTATTTAATGTTTAATTAATTCAAATTTGTTCGAATTTAATCAACTACTATTATGAAGGTTGAGGTTCGATCAATAACTATCATCAATTTAATTCTAAAATTTTACTCAAACAATTTAATTTTATGAAACATTTTTGTCATAACAATTTTGCAAACATTTAAAATTTGATTATGTAAAAGAATTCAAATTAATTTAATATAAATAAATTCATTAAATCTAATTTGATAAATGGCTGATGTTAGGTCAAGTTTTCATTCAAAATATACATACATATATATATATATATATATATATAGATAGATAGATAAATAAATTTAATATATTAAAATTATATTATTTAGAAAATGTTAATTATTAATTAAACATATTATAAAATTTATTAAAACATAAAATATGTTATTTTTCGTGACTTGTTGTTTAAAGGATCCAATATATTAGTAAAATATATTATTTAAATATGATGTGTGTCGATTAATATATTAGCTTGAATTGTATGAATTAAAAGTGCATTAAATGAATTTTATTGATTAAAATTGTGAATTTCTATTAAGAGAAAGTGGAAACCTTAATTTGTATTAATTTTGAAAATATCTTAAATATGTGTGTAAATAATATAATAAATATCATTAATATGAATAATTAAATTATTTATTAATTTTAAATCATTTTCCTTTGAAATAAAAATATTTTAAATATTTCAATATAAAAAATATAAAATTTTAAAATATATGTACATGAATTTCATCTTAAAAAATTAATTTTAATCTAATTGAATCAAATCAATTACCAAAATTATATAACTAATAATATATTTAATAATATTAAATACTAACATGTGCATAAAAAAAATATTTTAATGAGTAATTTAAATTCTTTATTAATGTCAAATTTTGCCAAATCAAATTACCTTTTGTTTTAAAACATAAGTTCAATTATTCAATAAATAAAATTTTACATCAAATTTTTTTAAAAATAAACTAAATATTTTAAAAATTAAAAGTATAAAGTATACTTTTTTCTCAGTTTCGAAATCAATAGTATATTATTATTGTTGTTCGTTTACTTTTACAAAGGGAAAGTGTTTATGGATTTCTTCCTTCCAATCTTTTGGTTTATTGTAAAAATGACTGTGGAATGTGCTTATGTTGTTTACTCTTTGACCCTCTTCAATTTTTCTCCCACATTGGTACAATCTTCTTCCATTCTCATTTTGTATCATTACATTTTCTTTATTGTTACGTTCTCAATTTTTGTAACATCTAGAATCTCTCCTTCTTACATTATTTTCATTTCAGCATTATCAAGAAGGTTTTTTTAACTCTCAAGGCAATGCATGTTGTTCTTTGTATTTAGAGGAGTCCACAACTAACCACACAATTATTAACACCTACAAATTCAATAATGGGTTAGATTGAACTCTATATTTGTGTTTCTCTATTTTGTATTGTTAAATTATATCAATACAAAAGATATTATATCAATGAAAATGATACAATAGAATACTATATATTTTAAGGATCAATCCTTCTCTTCCTTTGGATATGTGTTTGTAAGAAACTTTATTTTTAAAGTTGAAATTGAATTTTCTTAATGATAAATAAAACTTATCAAATGTAGCTACAAAGGGTTAGTGTGAGACGTAGATGGTAGTGGCAAGAGAAACTTTTAGGTGCCTATTATTGGTGATAGAGGTATTGGAAGTTTAACTATCATTAGGTATCTCCAAATCCTAATGGCATTGTTTCTCTACATGGTGCATCTGAATGATAAAAGTTTTCTCTTACATTTGATGTTTAGAGAAGATGAGAAAACTTCATTGATGAAATGCGATTCATGTGTAAGTACAACTTTCAACAACTACTAGGTCTTATTGTTGAGCACAACCTTGTAATGCCTTGAATTCGACCTAATCCAAGAAGTATTGCACACATTGAAGAACTCAACCTCTACAAACATGAAATCCTTACATTCAATGATTGGAAGCACAATGATTTCAATTACGCACTGGGAATGAAGATGATGTGTTATAGGGATAAATTCCATCTTCAAGAGGAGTCTCTAAAGAAAATTGGAAGACAAAATGTGTGTTTTCTCTTCAAGGTTGGTAACCAATTCATGTGTGTTGCCAAGCCTTGGACTAAATTCTCACCATGTGTCGATCATTATTTAGATTATGTCTTTTAAGACATATACAAAGGAGAAAAATATTGAAGAAGAAGAGGACCCTATTCAACATCTCATCAAGGTTAGACACAAAAGCCTTATTCAAAGTTGAGATATAGAGTCTGTTGAAAGTGAGGACCTTAATTGAAAACAAGTTGCAAAGGTTCGTTTGCACCAAAATCTTAAGCCTCATGTTTTTAGTTTAGATCTTAAGGAGAAGCCAATTTATAATGTAGTGAATAGGACTATAAGTTGGTTTTCCATTGAAATCAAAGGATTCTTAAGGGTTCGCCCCACAGATGCAAATGTTGTGGCTTATTGGAAAAACCTTCTTTTACAAGGCAAGGCTTCTATATTCAGCCTTCATTTTCATTCACGTGGGAGAAAGAATTGTGGATGACCTAAATGAGATTGTGGCTCCATTCGAGGAGCAACCAATAAAAGATGAATATGAAATGCTAAAGGTTGAACTACATTACACAAAAGCTTAATAACTTTGTTGTCAAGACACAAATTGAAGTGAAAAAGGCTCAACAACACCTTTACTAGTTAATGAGGTTGGATTCTTCATGTGATGAAGATGTTCTCTAAATTATTTACCCTTTTTGTTGATGTCAAAAGACAGAGAAAAACTAAATTAAGAAGAATAAGGAGAAGACACATGATTTGAGGATTTATGTTGGAAAAAAATCCTATTATTTTTGCTCTAATGGAAAGAAGTGATGCTTTGGTACTTCACATATGAAGAAAAGAAAGACACATGCTTTGTTGAAGGAGTATCTTGTTGCATTGAAGGAATGTCTTGATAGTTGCTTTGATACTCCTTATATAAAGAAAACACGTGTAAGGAGTATATAAAGATGATGAAGATGACTAAGAAAAAAATCAAAAGTTTCAACAAGATATTTTTGTTGATGAGGAACCATAATTGTAGGGATTATATTATCTCTTATACATTTTTATATTATTCCTTGTGTTCTAATTTGTCTTGTAATTAAACATAACACATAATCTTGATATGAAAATATTTTATGAAAAGAGAAGTTTAACCTATATGATCATACAAATTATATAAGGTTTATTCTCTTTTTTGTTTGATCTAATAATGTATCTCACTCTAATCATAACATGATCTAATGATTGTAGTTAATATATGCTCTTATGCTTACCTTGAAGCTATTCATGATTTGTTTCTATCTTTTGCTCTAAAATTACTTTACAAAATATTTTCTTTATTGCATGAAATAGTTACATGATCTATCATAGCATATATTTTCTTTTTTATTTTTAACTTATATTTATTTGACATTATAAAAAAGGGGAAGATTGTTGTACCATAAGATGAATCAAGACCCTCCAAACTTTTTATTTATGCAAAAAAATATTAAGTTTTAAAGTATACATCTAAGGGCTAAATAAAAGAAAGTTGTGTTTGCATCTGTGTTTGTCTAACAAATAATAGCATTAGTAAAGACTTTGTCTAATCATTTATTGTGTCTTAAATATTTTCATGCTTTGATCCTTTGTGCAAAAAATGAAAATTAATTTCTTCATAGGATTTGTTGAATAAGAAGAAAGAGAAAAAAACTTATTGAAGAAGTCACCTACTACTACAAAAGGTGTGCCAAAGCAAGTTACAAAGTACTTAAGTGCATTGAAAATTATGTAATTGTAGACAATAGATAAAAAGTATAAAAATAGAAGATAAGCAAGTTACTTTATCAACTCAAATTAACAAATTGGTGATGTGCATTAAATGCTTCAACAAATACTTTACCAATAAACACAAAAGGAAGGTTATTTACTCACAACAATTATCACTCTTCTAGGCTTATAAATAGATGAAAATTTGAAAAGGCAAAAGTTAGAGAAGAGAATTTCTCAAATAACATTTAAAAATTTTGTATCTAACTTCTTATTTAGTTGTTAACCTAAACTCTCAAGTCTTTTGTATATCTTAAGAATAGTGACTTTGATCATAACCTTTATATTTGTCTATGTAGACATCATAAGTCAATGTGCCCATAAGTCTTAAACACAAAAACTTGGGGGTTGTATTTTGTAACATCCTAATTTTGAATTAGTAAGATTATAAAATTAATAGAAAATTTTGCTCTTTCTCCTTTCCAATATTATAGAATATTCCCAAAATATTAGAACTTTTAGTTGTTATGAAGAAAATATTGCCCATTTAAATGGATAATATTAACCAAGAAAAAGAAAAGAAGAAAGTGAGATATAGAAAAAAATATATTTTAGTTAATCAAAATTTAAAATTAAAATAAACATAAAGGATGGAAATATAAATTAGTTTCCAAATAGAAATTAAATTTATAATGTTTTAATAAAATAAAAAAATAAGGAAAGGAAAGAATAAGAATGAGGAGAATTAAAATAAAATCAGAATAGAATTTTCAAGAGTTAAAAATAAATTTTTAGAAATTAAATACAATTAAATAAATATCTTTAGATAAGATAAATAAATTTTTATCAAATAAAATAAATATTGGGAAAAGAAATTTTAAATTAGTGTAACAAAAATATAATTAAGTTTTTAGGATTTTTTGACAGAATTTAGAAATTTAAATAGAATTATTAAAATTAAAAACAAAAAATAAAAAGAAAAAGAAAATAGAAATAAGAAAAAAGAAAATTAAAGAAGAAGAGAAAAGGAAGAAAAGAAGGGGGAATGGACGGACTAGGTATTCGATCCCAAGTCTTGAGGGGAGGAGAGAGGGAGAAGCGGAGCGTGCTAGTTGAACTACCCGACGAGGGCAGTCTTAAAACGATTAAAGAAAAATAAAAGGGAAGGCACTAAGTGGGTAAGGGAAATAAAACACGAAAACCAAAAAAAAAAAAGGTGGGACAGATTCGAAGAGCGGCACGTGAGGGTTGAAGGATGTTTGGAAAGTAGGGGTTGTTGTTTGACGGTTAGACTCATCGCTATTATTTTTACTAATTAAAATCTACATAACCTTTCTTCTAAAACGTAAACTGTCATTGAAGCAACTTTATCCCCCCTTCCTCAAGCTGACCCCCTGCAACTGTGTCGTACTGACCAATCTGTGTTGCGCATACCCTGCAATCCTTAACTAGTTTACTTATGACCTATGACATACTTCGACGTGAAGAAAAGTTGAAGAGGGGGTTTATAAATACTAAACCAATCCTGAAATTGAAGGAGGAAAAAATGCAACTTCCTTTTCAAAATTCTCTCTAAATTCTCACCTCATTGCTTATCTCCAATCCAGAAAGCTTCGGAAGCAGTAATACAACGATTCTATTGAAGAAATTTGCATAATCAACCAAGGAATCGTGATTTTGCATAGTAGGAGCCATCTTTTCTTTGAATATGATTCATAGAATTGTTTAGAATTACTTGAATTTGATTTTCTTGAAAATTTGACACTCTGAGATAATTGAATCATCCAAATACGAATTGAATTTGAAAGCTTAAGAACTCTGAGTATAGGCAAACTAATTTTATGTTTGAATACGAGTTTTGACCAAATTAGTTGTTTTATACCCTTTATAAATATTATTCTAGTGATTATAGGTAGAGAATTACCCAAAATTGTGTGAGAAATTTGAGAATTGAACCAAGATGAGGGCACTAGCATTCTGTTTCAAAATTATGAAAGTTTTTAGAGGAAGAATATGATTTCTCTAAGCAAATTGACTTGCATAGGTTCGAATTGGCAAACAATAAACCTAGGAATGAAAAGAAACAAGAAATGGAGAAATTCAAACCAAAACCAGAGAGGCAGTGAGGAAGAAGATGAACAGAAAAGCCAAATGACCACTTTACCCTAAAGATAGGAAAATTACCAAAATACCTCTGATATGATTTTTTATTATTTTTATTTTCTCTGCCATTTTATCCATCCAAGTTTAAAACAAGACTAGGAGATAACTCTAATTTTGTGTATGAATAATTGAAGCAATTTTTCCAAAAAGTTTGAATAAAATTAACTTAAATTTTCTATTACCAAAATACCCTTAAGTGAGAATATTTAAAATTTTAACCCTTTTGCTCAATGAATTAGGGGAAAAGATACCAAAATCAGTTTAGGTATAAGCCTAGGGTATTTTTACCATTTTAAAAACTTAAAAATCCTTAAAAATAAATTTTTTCCCAAAATAACCAAAATACCCCTAGGTTATAAAAACAAAATTATACCATTATTTGGTCATTCCAAATTCAAAAAAAATAGTCTAAACCCTTTCTAGAATTATTAAGAACTATCATAAAAAAATTCATGAGCTAAAAATGTGAAGGAAAAGTCCTTAAAGGTCAAAATTTTATAAAATGACCAAAATACCTCCAAGTTATAAAATAAATTTTTACCACTATTTGGATCTCCTAAAATTCAGGAAAAATATTTTAAACTGTTAAGAACCTATATGATAAATTATAAGTTGAATGTGAAAGAGAAATCCCTAAAAGAACAAATTTTTGCAAAATGACCAAAATACCCTTAAGAAATTTTCTAAAAATACTCATTTTTAGTAAAATTTTCCAAACTAAGACTAATAGAGGTTTAAAACCTCCTATATTTAGTTCCTTCACATAAATATAAAGATAGAAAGAGACTGTGGAAGGAAAAATGTAAAATGACCATTTTGCCCTTATCTTGTTATTTGAATATACTATGTATTATTAATTGTTGTGATCATTGGTTATGCTTTTAAATGTATTGGATTGATGATGTAAATTTGATTTCATATCTCCACTGTTAGTAGTAGGTAAGTACTCCTGATAATTGTCCATTTGAGACAATAAACTCTATAATAACCTTAGGATAGATGATGAACTGAGAAATGCTCAGACAATGATGACATAATCTAGAATGATTGTGATATTAAGATGGATGTTATCCATGGATATCTGAACTTGTCATTAGTACCAAGGTAAAATGAACAGTAGAGATGACAAATGAAATAAGGAAGGCAAATTAAACTGAAAACTTTAACAAGTGAGAATTAAGAATAGGAAATGAAATGGTTGACCATACAAGATACCTGAGGAATGTATGCAGGCTCTAGTGAGACCTTGGGGGTAAATAAGGTGTCAAGTTATGAATTACTCAGAGTAAAAAAGGGTGTTACAAAACCAGCTTGGTGCCCCTAACAAAGTGGAGCATTACCAAGATTTGGTTGAGAGTATCTTGTACTAAGTACCATACAGGATATGTACTTCTGATCGTCAACCAAAGACTGCAAATTGGATTATTAATGGCACACTCGTGTAAGCTCTCTCGAAGTTAGTAGTATTGGAGGCTGCGAATGGCCCTAAAATGAGTAGAATTTCTAATTAGGCATGTACGAAGAGATGATAGTCTATGTTAGATAGATTACCCTTTATTTGTATGTATGTGTTACCTGAGGATAGATGACTCACTACTACCCCCCGTATCTTTTCAAACACAAATGACAGATGAAATTTAACCACTATTTCACGTGACCATAATACTCTTAGAAGGAAGGTGGTCCTATGAAAAAATCCAAGGAGATGATACCTTCGTGAGATACGTTCGGTTTGCTTTCAAACATGTTAATATCGTAGTCCCATGACAATTTTATAATGTAGACTTACCAATGGTCTTATCTCAAACTTCGCCACCTAGATTCGCTGGTGTTCTAGCCATGCGAAGACAATCTTGGACTCCTCAACCTTCACAGTCCTCCATGGACCAGTCCAAGCCAATGATCCAGACAGGAGAGAAGACTCTATAGAAGAAGAAGATCCCTTTGAATGATCTAACTAGATCAAATTAGTACTAGAGAATGATTAAGAAGATATTTTGTTGGTTACCCAAAACGTTACAATGATGTAATAATAAGTTTACTTATGACCTTATCCATCTTGTATAGTTAAATTGAGAATACTCGGAATGAATTTATGTGAATTGATTTGTTATAATAAATTGTAATTTCGCTAACGAGTTAGATTTTTTAAAAATTTTACCTGCGCTTTAGTTATCTGAATATAATATCTTAATTATCAAAAAAAAAAAAAAGAGAGGTGTTACATATTTGAAGGATAAAAAAGCTTTATTATAAACAATACTTCGGGTTATAACTTAGAGAAGCTATCGTAGGCAACACTTAGGGTGAGCTAGTAGTGAAACTTGGTTGGTTAACTAAGAATAGAATATAATTTTAATGATAGAAATGAACTAGTATAAAAATATCTTGTGTTTTATTTGTTGTTATATTGTTTTATCTAACTTTTGAATTGCATCTTAGTTTAATGTTTTTTTTTGTAAAAGGTTTTGATTAAATTGAAAGATTTTGTAAAACTATTATTTGTTGTCTTACAAATCACAACTCCTTTAAAGCCCAGTTTTATTAGATGATAGAGAAAGTCTTTCTTTTCACAATTTACAAAAAAGTTTTTAAAGAAATATGATTCAACCCCTTCTTGTATTTTCCTATTTCCCTATTTTCTACACTTTTGTTGTTAGATGGTAAATACTAATTATGGTTTTTATAGCATTAACTTATACTAGCTCTTGATATGCAAACTTTATCACCTTCAAACAACAACTTCAAAATATGAATTTTTATTTTGTTTAGGACCATTTGTAAAGGTGAGCAAATTCATCTAATCCAATATGAAATTGTGCTACTTGAACAAAAATTTAACTTTTGAGCAAGTTCGAGCAGTGTTGTGGGTTTAGCGAGTTGAAAAATCTATTTGGAGTGGCTTATTTTGGTCGGGTTTGGGTTTGTTATTTCCTTTAAGTCGGTATTTGAACCCGTCTAACAAATTGCTATTACATATTAGAGTAAGCTCGTTCGGCCAAGGCCCAACACCAATATATGGCTCAACCTCAGTACCTCCTTGGCTCAATCTACATTCACTTGCATATAACCCTAAATTTAATTTCAATATTTATTCTTTAAGATTCAAAACTCTAATATTGTTGTGTCGTGCTCTCTTTTTGTTTCAGATGAGAAAAAAAACTCAATTGTCACTTAGTTTGGTCATTCCATCTCACCAGTTCAACCACTTAATCTTCGTCAAAGTCTCTATTGGTCACTCAAATCATCCTTTACGACCTTGCGTCCTTCTTCATCAAAATCTTCATAGTGAAAGTAAAGTATCTGTAGGCTATCAAGGGTTAGTTCACTGTTTGCTCTAACTTCATAATCATAGGTATTATTTCATTTTTATTTCCATTTTTATTTTTATTTGTCATTTGTACTAGTCATTAAGATTCTTTATTTGATGGCAAGCAAGTGTTTGGACAAGTCATTATAGCTGCTTTGATTTTGGTAAAGAAATTTCATTCTTTGGTTTAAGGCTCACTTTTTTTTTTTCTTGCAAGAATATGCTTTTTCCATTATCTTTCGTTGTATGAGGTTTATTTTCCTGGTTGCATGAAGTTGTTTTTCTTATTTTCCACATCCACTAATAAGAAAATATTCTTTTTGTCATCCAACCTCATTTTTTTTTCTTGGTTTCCTTTAGTTTTCCAATTATGCATTTGCTTCTTTTTGTCCCTACGTTTGGGACTTTAAGTAGGTTTTTAGTCAGCATAAGTTGAACTTTCTTCCTTAGGGATTCAAATATATTCTTAAGGTTATATTATTATTTTTAAAATGAGACATATTTTTATCTTTATTTGGTTTTAAAACATAGCCTTTGTTATTATCTTTAACTTTAGCTTCTGTTATATTTAACTTTAGTTTTAGCTTTTGTTGTCTTTAATTTTATGTTTTTGATCCATCATTTGTATATATTACTTGTAATGTTTTCAAAAACATAGCCTTATTGATTTGTATAATTTGGATTTGTATCTTCTATTAAAGTGAACGCATAGAATTTTATTATCAGATATTTGATTTGAAATTCATATTATTACATAAGTTGTTTTTGTGTTGTTTAAAGGTTCGATCAAATACTTAATCTATATATTTTTGAAAATTTACTTTTCTGAAATGTGGAGTTACTATATAAGAACCATTATTTTTTCAATATCATTCTTATTAAAAGGAGATAGTTTGAAGAGTGTTCCCTTAGAAGTTCTTTATGTGGTAATGGCACTTGTCCAACTTTTTTATGTGCTTTACATACATACATATATATATATATATAGATTCTTCAATATAAACAATTTTAGAAACAATCATCACAAGGTGTTTTAAAAAAATGTTGATCCTTGGTTTATACTCCTTGATTACTCATAACTATAATAGTCATTGACTATTTATCACTATAAATTTGTTAAACACAAGAGTGCATACAATCTAAACTAATTAAACAAAAGTTTATTAATTAATAATAATGTCCCAAAGTCCTCAATCAAACATTTCAATACTATTGTGTCATATTATAGTATCTATCTTAATTACATATCAAATGCCTTTCCATAAAATAAGTGAAAATTAAGAATGAGTTGTCCAAAATCAATGAAGAATAATTTCAAAATAAAATAAAAAATCAAAATTGGAGAAATCGTTGTTGTAGGCAAGTGGTGTCTTTACATAATAGAATTTCTTGCACCTTATTATTATTTAATCTAGTAATCATGAATTATGCTATATAAATCCTTGTTCCTAACAAAGGCATGTTAGTTTGTCCTTAGAGCTTCTTTCTTCAACATAACTTATATGGTTGTTGATTTAAAATCTAGACATTAGTAATTTGAATTTTTGAATATTTTAAATTAACAAATTGTGGCGACTAAAAATCGTCAATAAGTGCTAAATTTAAACAAATAAAAATGCAAGTTGTGGTAGTTTTTAACCTCCCGTAAGTGTTTTTACTTTTCTGTTAAAAATACTGATGGTCAATAAAAAATCGCAACAAACTATTATTAACATACGTACTCTTGACAATTATTTTAACCTTTAAAATATTGTTTATTATAGTTTGTAGTCATTAGAACTATAATTGAAACTGCAACAAATTTAAACTTTTCTTGTAATGTGTGGCTCTTGATGTATAATAAAGGAGGAAATGTTACTATGAGTTTGTGATAAAGAAATGTCGTCGCATGGCTACAATGATGAGCAAGGCATGACTTTGGTGAAAGGAAGTGGACAACAAAGGTGAGCCATGAGTGGATGCTTCTTTGTTAAGGCAAAGTTTGAGTACTATTTAAAACAAATAAAATTGAACAACTTCTCAAGTTTCCAAATAATTTGTTGAGTCACCAATTTTGCTAATAACCAACCAAGTTAGACAGGATTACATCGATTCATGACTGATCCAATAACAAGCTCAAATTAGTTATATCAATGATTCTTGTTCAAACCAATCTAATTAATAAAATTGAGTTAGTTTGTACAATATAAATACAAAATCCTTTAGTTATAGAAAATCCTAGCATGGTTCTAAATTATAATCTACAACAACAATTGCGCTTGCGTTGCTATTGTGGCGGTGTCCACAACCATATTAACCTGCAATTGTGGTGTGAATTTAAATCACATGAATGCCGTAATACATATGCAATGAAGTTGCAATAGAGCCACAATGAAACCTCAACATCGTTTTATTCCATTTTTTTGTAAAAAAAAACGACAAATATTCATATCTCAATCTTCTATTCTAACTTCCATTTGTCAATGGACGAACAAGTATGGTTATATAGGATGTTGAGGGTTACAAAGTCTTAAATAATATGAAAAGTTATACTATCTTAATATACCAATAATTAGAATAATTGTAAAAAAAAAATTTATACATTTAATGCAAATATATAATAATTTCACATCACAACTAGCAAAATCTGCATCACAGTAGCCATGATGGCCACAAATGTGACTGATGAAGCATAATTTTTCTTTCACTAGTGTTTCCAATTAGCACGTATTTGGCATGTTCTTATGAACGCTTTTCTCATTTTTAATTGATTTTCGAGATATTTAGCCTTATTGGCCTAAGTGTCAAGTTTGATTAATTTTAGCATTTTTAGAATGGATTAAGCTTACTCCTATAACAAAAATTGAGAAGAGGAAGAGAAAGATGAAGAAGAAAATAAAAATTGAAGAAGATAAAGTAGGAAATTAATTTTTGAGTAGAAAATATCAACTAATAAATCTTGTTAAGGGAAGAAAGAAAGGAAAGAAAATTTTAGTTAATAAGAATTTGAAATCCAAATTTAAAATAAAAATAAAAAGAAGGAAAAATAAAAAAAATTATTTCTAAATAAGAAATCAAATTTATAAAGTTTAAATAAAGATAAAAATAAAGAAAGGAAAGAATGAAAGTGAGAAAAACTAGAATTAGAATCAGGATAAAATTTTCAGAAATTAAAAATATTTTTTTAAAAATTAAATAAAATTAAATAAATATTTTAGATAAAATAAATAATCTGTATCAAATAAATAAATTTTTGTGAAAAGAAAAATTTAAATCAGTAGAATAAAATATAATTTAGGTTTTAGAATTTTTTAAAGAATTTATAAATTTAAAATAGAAATATTAAATAATAAAAACAAAAATTAAAAAGAAATAGGAAAATGAAAAGAAAAAGAAAAGAATAAGAAAAGGGAAGGGGAGGAGGGGTCAACAGGATTCGAACCTGCAACTTAGCGAGAGAGAGGAGAAGCGCAGCGCATTTACCAGCTGAACTACCCACGTGGGGTAGCATTTAAACGAAATCAAAAAGTATAAGTATTAAAACGCTGAGATAAATAAGAAAATAAACGTGAAGTGCAAAAACGGGATGAAATGAATTCGAAGGCAGGAGCGCGAGGTCAAAGAGAATTAGATAAGCAGTGGTTGTCATTTGACCGCTAGGCCCATCACTGTTATTTTTACGAAATTAAAACTATATAAGCTTTCCTAAAACACGTTGCCACCATTGAAGCAACTTCGTCATCTTCAACCTTAAGCCGAAATTTTTCAAAAGCTGAAAATCATGCATCCTACATTCCAATGCCTTGCCAGCCACCTAGCTACCACCGCCCTAGCCTAGGGATGCTTCAGCACAAAGAAACAGAAGCCATGGATGTCTATATAAGGCAAATCAAATTCGAATTCGAGGAAGAAGAACGTGAGTTTCATTCCTTAAATTCTTCGTAATCTCTCACCCCCCACTACTTCATTCCTATCCCATTAGTTTCGAAATCACTCTTCAAACAATTCAATTGAAGAAATTTGAAGGATAGCGCAGAAGAATGAGTTTTAGCAAAAGCAACTGAGCTCCGCCATAGACTCATTGCAAAAACTCCATTAAAGGCAAGAATTGTCTTTTCTTAAAATTTTAATTGTAGAATTGTTCTATACTAGCTTAATTTTGATTTTGTAAAGTTTGATGTTCTAAATCATGCTAATTCTTCAAAATTGAATATGAGTTTTGCAAACTCAAACTTTGAGGAATTAAAGTCTCGTATGATTATGTTTGAGCTCGTTTTGATCTATTGAGGGTTGAGATAAATTGGGTATGGGTTATTAATCAGTTCTAGATTAATCAATTGCCAAAAACATGAAAGGGATCAAAGATTGAAAAATTGAAATTCTGGTTTCAAACCAGTTTTGGGGAAGAAGATGATTCAAGAGAAAATTACCATTTTATCCTTCAGTAGAAAAATTACCAATTTACCCCTATTTTGTTCTTTTTTATTATTTTCTCTGTCAATTTTATCCATTGAAACTTTGAAACAAGCCTAGCACACAACTCTCTTTTTATGGGTAAGTGTAAAAGCAAAATTTTCTCAAATATCTATTATAAAATTATTTTTCAAAATACCAAAAATATCCCTAGGTAAGAAAAATGAAAATTTTAATTCTGTTTGGCTAATAAGTTGGAGGCAAAACTATTAAAATTTGTCCAGGGATGAGTCTATGATGTTTTTATCATTTTAGAAACTTAAAAATCCCTTAAAATAAATTATTATTTTTAAAATGACCAAAATACCCCTAGGGTGTAAAAGTAAAATTTTTATCATTTCTAAGTCATTCTAATTTATGAAAAAATAGTATAAATTCTCTTTAGTACTATTAAAATCTTTTCTAAAAATTATGGGTTGAAAATATGAGGAAAATTTTTAAAAGCACAAATTTTCATAAATTGACCAAAATATCCATATATTAGAAAATAAATTTTTACCATAGTTTAGACCTCCTAAACTTAGAAGAAATAGTTTATAATACTAGGAAAACTATATAATTTATTATGAGTTGAAACGAGAATAGGAACCTCTAAAAGTCATATTTTGTAAAATAACCAAAATGTCATTCTTAAGAAAAATTCTAACAATACCTTTTTTCAAATAAAATTTCCCAACTAAGATTAATTGAGAATATTGAACCCCTTTTATACTTATTTCTTACATATATATGTAAAAAAAGAAGAAATTATGAAAGAAAGATGAAAAGACCATTTTGCCCCTACCTTGTTATCTGAATCTAATATCTATAATTGACTATTTTGATTATTGTTTATGCATTTAAATATGTTGAATTGATGAAACACATGTAATTTCATACTTCCACCATTAGTGGAAGGCAAGCATACTTGATGATTGTCCATTAGTGATAGCAAACCCTGAATAACCTTAGGATAAATGATAAACTGAGATATGTTCAAACAATGATAATACAATCTAAAGTGATTGTGATATAAAAGTGGGTGTTGTTCATGAACACCTGAATTTGACATCAGTACCAATATAATATGAAAAAGTAGAAATGACAGATGAGATAAGAAAGGCCAATTAAGTTGAAAAACCTAACAAGTGAGAATTAAGAATGAAGAATGCAATTGTTGACTATAAAAGGTACTTGAGGAATGTACGCAGGCTCTAGTGAGACCTTGGGGGTAGATAAGGTGCCAAGTTGTGAACTACTCAAAGTAAAGAGGGTGTTACAAAATCGACTTGGCGTCCCCGACAAAGCAGAGCATTACCAAGATTGGGTTAGAGTATCCTGAATCGAGTACCAAACAAGAATATGTACTCTCGCTCATTAACCAAAGATTGCAAATTGGATCAATTATGATACACTTGTGTAAGCCCTTCGAAAGTTAGTAGTGTTGGAGACTACGAAGGGCCCTAAAGCGAATATGAATCCTAATTAGGCATGAACGGTAAAACAAGAGACTACGTTAGATAGACCATCCTCTATTGTATTTGTTTGTACAAGGATTGATGAATCACTCCTACACCCTCCATATTTTTAGACTAACAATGGAAGATGAATTCCAACCACTATTTCATTTGATAATTCTGCCCTTGGAAGGAAGGTGGATTTACGACAGAGTTCAAAGTGATGACACTTTTATGGGATATGTTTGTTTTGCTTTCAAACCTACCAATGTTGTAGTTCTCCGACAATTCCATCATATAGACCTACCAATAGTTTTATCGCAGACACTACCACCTAGTTTCACTAATGTACTACCGACATAAAGACAACCATAGACCCCTCAGCCACCACAGTCCTCTATGGGGTCAGCACAGGCTGGTGATCTAAACCGAAGAGAAGGTTCAACAGAAGAGGAAGATCCCTTAGAAGCATCTAACTAGACTAAAATAGACTCTAAAAATAATATAGTTAATATAATGTTTTGTTCAAATATCAAAAGATATTGTACTAATATAACAATAAGTTATAAGATTCCTTTGTATCTTGTATATATATAGTAGTAAGAACTTTGAACGAAAGTAATGTGATAAGTTAGGTTATTATCAAATTGTAATTCCCCTGATGAAGTTAGTTGTAAAATTCTAGTTGCGCTAAAATAATTAAACATTATTTCTTATTTATTGAAAGGGGCATTACATATTTCATCTTGTTTATTTATTCTTGTTACTCTTAAGAGACATTAGGACCTTTAGAACTTCTTCAAAAAGTGAATGGTGCATTCATTTATTATATAGGGAGGTTCAACAAACATTGATCAATTTCTCCTTTGAATGTCACCTTTTAGGCTTCAACCCATTTTGTGAATTAGCCAATTGTTAATATAATAAAATGTTGTCACTCACTAAGGTTGTAAAACTAATGCACATAAAAAGAATATAAGTTTGGTAGCTAATGTAGGAGTTTGTTATCAAAAGCAACCAATATTCTAAATAGAGTAAACATGCACACATATAGATTCAAGATTTAACAAGGTTTGACAAATGTGCCTATGTCCTTGAGAGTAAAGCAATTGTTTCTATTATTAATAATAAAATAATGTCTCTTACTAAGGATGTAAAATTAATGCACATAAAAAGAATGTAAGCTTGGTAGCTAAGATAGGAATTAGCAAAAGCAACCAAAATTCTAAATAAAGTAAACAAGCCTATATACAAACACGAGATTAACAATTTTTGACAAATGTGCCTATGTCTTCGAAACTAAAACAATTTTTTCTATAATTAATATATCAAATAAGGTTACATCAATTATATAAAATAAATGATACAAATTTACATTATCACCCTTGTACTATAGCCCATATCGTAACCTAACAAACAAGTGATCTAAACTCAAAGGGTAAATGTTGTTGCTACACTATACTTTTCACTATACTCCATCATTTGCCTCTATAGCATGAGTCATGAACAACAAAGTCAATGTGATTTCTTAGTACAACAACATGTATTTCATCTTATTTATTTATACTTGTTATTGTTAAGAGACATTAAGGACCTTCAATATGAGAGGACTTTTTCAAAATGTGAATGGTGGATTCAATTATTGTACATTTTGAACATCTTTGAATCTTCAAACTTTTAATATGGCTTTTATTCCTCTAAAGTTGGCAAAATATTAGTAGAAATTTTATTTTTGTGCATGACAAAATGACTATATCTAGAAGGTTATACAATCTTATATTATTTTGTGTCAAACATACTGCTCAAGCTTGCTTAACTTCTAGAGTTTAACCTTAACATACTTTTGTCTATTCTTATTTGACTATAAAGGCACTATTCATTATTCTAAAATGAAAGATTCTTCAAAATTGTTAGTATGTCAATTGTTGTTCAATCATAAAATTAACAATGAATAAGTTTTCGAATTGTTATTGCATATATGGTCTTAGGACAATCCTAGTAAGACTATATGTCTTTTAGTTAGATGAATTGTCACACTTTGGTCCTTGTATACTAAGAGAAAATGAGTTATCATACACCATTTTTATTTATCCAATTATTTTGTTTGTTTTTCATTAGAACTACAAGGGTCAAATTATTTTTTTTCTCAACAAATATTATGTATTAAGATTATTTAATCGCTAAATTCAACATTATTCTTTTAGGAATCATTAGGTGTCGATTGTCATTCATCTTTAAATTCATTTTGTTTTTTATTTTTGTTGTCTTAATTAATAATCCTCTAAATAAAAATGTGTTACTTTCATTCTCAACTAACTAAAGTTAAAGAATAATGATTTAGTTGTGGTTAAAATATTATATAATTAATTTTTACTTGCTAATTTGTATAGTGTGTATTAATGTGAATTGAGTTCTTTTATAATTTTAATATGTTTTGATTATGCTAGTTCTAAAAAATGAATCAACATTCTATTCTATAAAGTTAGATGATGAACTATAAATGACATTAAGTTATATGATTATCAATTGTAAATAAAGTTTATTTTATTAGTTATATCTATTGAATTGTCACTTTGATAAGTTTTTTTTTTTATAATTGTGAGGAAACTAGAAAAATTGGGAAAACACCAAAATTTGGCTAAATTATATGAACAAATTAGTTTCCTATACTAACATGGTGTGACATGGTCGGTGGATAGCCTTGTTCCTTTAGTATATGATTAGGGGTTTGATCCTTAATTTGTATGTATGGAAAAACATATGTTGGGAGAGGTCAACTCCATAAATGAATCTCATTACCTTGACATACTAGTCTTTAGCTCATAACTAAGGATTGCCCAAGTTCACAAAAAAAAAATTATTAGTTTCCTAGTATTAGAGATTAGTTTCTCATAGATGTTTATAAGTTCATGTTAAACTACTTATAAAAAAATACTAACTTTAAGTTTGATGAAGTTTATTCAAATAGTGTATGTGTCATTAGTTCTTAAGTTAGATGCTGAAAATTACAAACATAAATGTTAACTTAAGACCATTTAAAATCATTTATGTTTAATGCTTAAAGATAAAAAAAAAAAACCCTTGCGATTACAATATGTCAATTCATGAAAATTACTTAAAAGGTTGTTATACATCAAATATAACCTATATTAGAGTACAAATGCTAAATTTATTGTTCTTATGCTCACTTGGTTTAGAATGAAATTATTCTACTTTGTCTCTTGTGAATAACTAGTTATGTATCACAATTAGATAAACCTTATACTTTCATGATTAAGATTGTATTTACATTAAAAAGGCCAATTTTTTAATTTTTGTCCAAATCTTATCTACCAAGTCAATAGTTGAATAAATAATTAAAAAAGTTATGATGTACAAACCCACCAAAAATAATAGTTACAATGCATAAGTTGTGAAAAATTGGTGAGATTCTCAATTTAGCTCTTTTTTTTTCTTTCAAAATCTTGTATAATTCTCAATATGATATTTTTAAGCCAAAAAGGATTATTTATGTGAATCATATTCAACAAGTATAAACATAAGATTGATTTTGATGGTATGGATATCCAAACCCAACTCAATTTGAAAGCCCAATTAAACTAATATTGACTTTAGCTCAACCTTGCATAAGCTATATAAGGAGGCCTTTTGCTTCCTACACCCCATGTTTTGTTACTTACAACTTATTTTGAAATATTTCAAAATTGTGTTTTCCTTCTTATAAGTTGGTTTAAACCCTTATTTATATTCAAATGGATCTTTTTCACCCATTTCTATTAACCTTCATTACCAACCTCTATTAACCTATACATTATACCTCCATTTGAAAGTCACTACCACCATACTTCCTTTTCCTCTATCACATTTATTTAGAAGCATTAACTACTAAACAAAGTAGGTGTAGGTAGACGACGTGGGTCACCCGTCATTATGTGTTGAATTAATTGTTAAAGATAAGTTTTGATTTTTTTTGTTTGCAAATCTAGTTATAATTTTAGATTGGAGTATCTAGAATAGACAAAAATGTTGGGTTCTTATGTTTTGCCCATTTCGAAATTATGAGTTCATAATTTTGAAACAAGTAATCCGAAATAGATGTTATTTTCTAAATTTCTTATTCTAGAATTATGTATGTATAATTCTAGAATGTTTGATCTAGAATTATGCATACATAATATTGGAACAAGTCATTCATTAAGAAACATTTATTCCATATTACTTATTTCAAAATTATGATCCCATAATTTTGAAATGGTCAATCCATAATTGCTCATTATATTGTTTTTATAATCCAAATTTGGTATTCCAAAACTAATTTCTTCATTATTTTGGATTAATTCTTTTGAAACCTTTAAAACTATTTTGGATTATATATTCCATAATATATTAATATACAATGTTTCACTTTGTCGAGGCATATTACATGAAAATTTTGAATACTTAAATAATATTTTAGCTATATGTATAATCATACATGAATTATTTAGGTCTTGTTTGGGGTGATTTTTCATTTTGTTTTGAAAATTTAAAAACTAGAACCAATTTTAGAATTGAGTTTTTAATTCCTATTTTTTTAGTTATTAAAATATTATTACAAATTGAAGATGAATAAAATGAGTTAACAGTTGTATTTTATCTTGTTCCACTATGAAATAATTCAATATAAAAAACATTAACATAAAATAAAATAAAATAAAAATAGTTAAACCTACTAAAAAATAATATAAATAGTAAAAATTTGAAAATATAAATTTTTACAACAAAAATAAATATACTAAAAGTACATAAATAAAATAATAATACAACCATGATAACAATAATAATAAATATATATAACGTTAATGTTTCTACAAATTTATGTTTAGTTTCTGAAAAGCAAAAATTACATATGAGTAAAAAATAATAATTTTGAAAAATATCAATGTAGTGATAGTGAAGTGACAACGACGATGATAGTAGCGACAACAATGATGGTGGGTGGTGGTGGTGGTGTTGATGACAATGGGATAGAGGCAATAATGACGACAAGTGGTGGTATTAATAACAGTGAAAGTAGTAGTATTGATATAGCAAGGATGATAGTCGTGGTTGCAGTGGCAGTGGTGTTGACAACAATAATGGCGATGATGATAACGATGGTGGTGGGGTGATAATGGTGGGGACGACGAAGGGGTGGTGGTGGGTGGTGGTGGTGATAATGTTGACAACAACGACAATAGTGAGAGTGTTTTCTAAAAGTAAAAATCCAAATTCGCAAATCCTTTTCTTCATAGTTTTGAAAACGAGTTTAAAAGTATTTTGAAAGTGAATTAAAAATCATTTCAACTTCATATTTGTTAAATATGTTTTGTTTTGAAAATTGCTTTTGAAAATCAAAAACCAAAAACCCAAAACTTGTAACCACCCTATACAAGTCCTTATATTATTTATAGTAATTAAAATAATTTTAACTATTCATTTTAATTTATTTGATCAATATTCAAGCAAACATTTATAATATTCTATAACAAGTATTCTATAATACATTTTATGGATTGCCTTTGATATTGTAGAACACCTATTTTGCACACCAAAATATCTGCCAAACTAGGTAACCAAAATAATAATGTGTTGTCGAAAAATATATTGGGAAGACAAACACTTTACTTGAAACATAGACAAGTTGTGGTGGTGGTGATCCTGAAGCTTTAACCATAGTGGTGGCTAGGCAAAGGCATAAATGGAAAATAGAAAGGAGCTACAAGTAGAAATGAAGAAAAATGATGGGTGCAACACACAATGGAAAAAGGAAAGAAAGAGGTGGTAGGGTTGTTTGTGGGGTGCCAATATGTTTAAGAGAACTAAAGATGTTTTTGTCCATTTTGACGTTTTAAGTTTCCTATAGGGTATAGGAAGCAATGTTAAGGGGTCTAGGAAGCAAAAACATATAGGAAGATTAGTTATAATGTACAATTTAAAGGTTTGTCCACACTGTCATGGCCAATCAACTAACAATCATGACTAGCTTGTATCATAACGATTAATCGCCTCACTCTTATGGCAAGCTTATTCTTCTTGTAGTCCAAAAATCTCAACTTACACCTCCTTTCATTATAGAAAAGTTAATTTGGAATAGAGTTTTTATGTTTCAAATTACCTAATTCAAAATTTATAAGGGGTGTCTCTTTCCATTATAGAAAGGTTAATTCAAATTGAAGGTTGTTTTATATTTTGAATTAATTTGAAATATACATACAGTGTAGTAGAGTTGGGTATATAGACAAACTCACCTATTTGAGATAGCATTCGCAAATTGAATAACTCGTTCGTTAAACCCACAAAGTAAATTGTCTTCATTTTATAGAACTCGTGATCACATTGCATATCTAGTGGGTTGATAGACCAGCTCACAACCCAAATAAAAATAAAAGCATGAAAAAAGATAAATTTAAGTATGAAGCTTCAATTATTTCATAACTACATATCCAAATTTACGTGTGAAGTCAAATTTAAACCTTAACTTTCCCTTTTAAAGCTTTAATTATTTAGTTTTTTTAAAAAAAAAAAGATAAAAATCTCAACTTATTAACCATATTATTATATAATATTATAATATCAAGTTTGATGATCATAAAGAAAAAAATTATTTATCTATAAAATATAATATTAAAATAGAAAAAGACTATAATAATATAAAACATAGTTGACATGATATTTGACTTCAGTTGTATATGAAAACAATCTTACTAAGCTTAATTAACCACTAATTGTGGTTGACTTGATCAATGGTTAAACAAACTTGGTCTGGCAAGGGCATTCATTGGGAGATAATGCTTACTCGGCCTCAGCTTGTGAGAGTACTGAAATGTTGATCTGAGGAGGTACAACACAAATGGAAAGGCAGTGTTCTCGCTTTACCAACTTCCGTTATACATGTGACAACGAATTATTGGAGTATTGAATAAATGAGATTACAAATGAAACAAATCCAAGTAAACTTCTTAGTCCAGTCACTTAACTATGGTATTGAATAAACAGGATTTAAATTATTTAAAAAAACAACTTTATATAAGTTTTTAGTCATTCTTTTTATATTAAAAAAAATAGTCAATAAAAATTCTCTTTTCAAATATTTAACCTAACTTGGTAAAAGAACTCAAATTCGAATCGGTTAAACTAGAACCACCCGTGCAAATCGGTGACGCGCTGGATGGTAATGAAATTCTATCATAGTGAATATGCAATTGAGTGATAAATTACAAATTTTAAAAATAATTACAGATGATCTAGAAAATTAACATATATAAATAAAAGCATGTGGCAAATGGTAATTGGAGCAAGGGCATGTTGCACCTTCTAGAATGTGACGGCGGAATACATACATGTATGCAATGCTTATGTCAATACTGCTGATCTCAACTTGTCCAATAATGTCCATGCCATATTGAATTTCATTAGAAGACGCAGCTGTTGTAGGCCACTCAATAAGCGTCATATCAATGTCTACTAAATGCAATAGGCATCATACCAATCGAATTCATGGTACTTTTGAAACGAGTCGAAACTGAAATTAATGGTGTCGGCAAACATTTGAAATAATTGATGAATGATTGCATCCCCCTTGTTTTGTTTCTTTTTACCTATATATGATTATTGCACCCTTTGATTTCTATTATAAAAATCCACAAGATAAGTTCACACTTCACAAGAGATAAGCACTGAAATCAGTAGTACTAGTGGATTGAAAAACTAACAAAAGCCAGCAAGAAGAGACCCATTTTCCCTTAATTTCCTTCCGTTTTTTCTCTGGTCACTTCTACTCTGGGTGAGAGAAACACGTATTGAACAAGGTTCATGGCTCACACAATTAGTGGCCACTTTCCACACTATGTACAGTTACAATACGGGTCGCTCTCACCTGGAGTAGGGTTGCCCAAAGCTTTGAGAAGATCATTCATTGAAGTTGAAATCGAAGCTTCCATGTCCCCAATCAAATTCATGGTTTGATTCTCGAGTTCGTGAGTTTGTACTAAATTATTCTTTGCTTAATTTGCTTAATATACCGCACTTTAGAATTTGGAAAAGTCATGTCTGCATTTCCAATCAAGAAATATATATGTTTTAAGTTAAAAAAAAAAAAAACCTGCATAATTGTCGTTGATGATCATGGTTTCTATTTTTCTTCCGCTTCATCTTTAATTTTGTGAAACTTTTCGACTGAAATAATGGCTTGTTTGCATAGTTTTATGTTCTATTTCCTCCTTTCTTTCCTATCGTATCAAAGACAAATAAGGTGCATTTATTCTTTTTCATTCGAATTTAAGTTTCTAGTTATTTTAAGGGTTTGTTGTTCATAGATATACTTTTACTTATTTTTTAAACAATATTAATAAGTTATAATCTTAAATTTATTAAAGTATTCCTAAAAAATCAATTTGTTAAATTATTTTTTATGTAACGTTTATATTTTGAAAGAAATATCAACATGTTACAACTAAAAGTAAACAAATTGACTGTAAACAATTATTTTTAAAACATTATTGAATATTTAAATTGAAATCATTTTTAGACTATTATGTTTTAAAGGAATTACGTATTTATATGTTACATATATGATATTGATTTTATAATGTGAATTGTTAGAATTCATTTTAGAACTCATGAAATTCCATTAATTAAATATTTTCTACCGTAAAACTATTTCATTTCACCAAAAGTAGAAGCAACAGTTATAATTTATTCTATAAATTTAAACAAAAGCACTAAGAAATTATGGTGATTATATGAAATTCAAATTCAACTTTTGTTTGAAAATCATATATGTAATTTTATGATAAGAGACGTTAATTAAGAATATACTTAATTTCATGATCAGAAGATTAAGGTTGTCTCTATTTCAGAATGAGATCACTTGTTGATGCTTCTAAAAAACTCTAATATTATCTCGTTTAGAAAAAAAAAATTATTCATACACAAATTATGTGAATACTATAACAAATAATTAACCATCAAAAACAATGAATTGAGAAATCTTCATAGTGTTTTAGGTATTATTTGAATGATTGTGCCTGTCATATTCATATATTTTTAAAATTTTAATATAAATTGTCAAGTTTTCACTTTTGCAATGTAGCCTTCATCTTTGATGAAGCCAAGCCAATCATTAAGATGAGGTGAGGAGACAGCGGAAAAATCTCTTTCCTGTTTATTATGATCACCACTTGAAGCTCACCCAATGATCAAGTTAATGGTTCACGGATGTTTTGAAGGTTATATATTTTTGTGGGTAGTCCACAAATTTTTTTATTGATAAGTTTTAAAATATTTATAACAATTTACACACACTTTCATTATCTATATAAAGTAGACTCTCTTGCTATACATTTGATTATTTGAATGTCCTGAACGTTCCAGAGACGATTTTGGAGATGGTAACTGAAGGTGAAAATCAGAAACAGGAGAGTGATGAATCATGCGGTGATGTGGTAGTGGCACGTGTATGATATATCTGGATAAGCTTTCAGTAGATTGGCCAAACCTAAACTGCTTTTAAGTTTGATTGAGTGAAATGTCACACTAACATATGTTGTACCAAAAAATAAAAGGGCATTAGCATAGAAGAAATGTTATTGTATAATATTTTAGAATTTAATTAGAATACATAAAAAATGTAGAAGTTTGTTACATTAATATTTAATTATAGATTGCGTAGATGATGAGATTGTATTTTTTATGAAATTACTTTTAAATCATATCTAATAGAAATTAAAGTAATTTTTTTCTTTTTGTACTTATATTTTTAATGTTATTTTTATGTTATAGAGCCTTTATTTTTGTTTTATAAATTGGATTAGACACTCAATTACTTGTTAAACGGACCCACACAGTCCAATACAGATAAAGAAAGACTTTTTCTTAGTTTATTTTTGTTACTTGGAAAAACAAAGAAAAATGCTATGAAAATAATAATAATAATAATATTATTATTATTCCGAAAAAAATAAAGAGTATAAAGATGTGAAATAATATGAGAGACTCATTTTAAGCTTTTAATTCATTTTACTACTAAAAAAACTTACATTAAAGTTGTCAAGCTTTTATTTTTTTCCTTCAGTCATAGACTTTGTGTAGTCGCATCCCAAAACTACCCTTAGGGCCGACCCTGGGTGTCACTTGGCCACTGGTTAGGACACGCTGATGGCACAGTGGGAGTGGAACTAATTGTCACTTATCACCACAGTTGCATCAGAGAAACCTTCTCTGTTGGGTCCCAGAGCATGGCCATGCCCACGACCATCCATTAGGGTAGTTGATAGAACTGCATTCATTGGTCAGTAGTAGCACTCTATAACATGGTCCTTCATTTAAAGAAAGAATGATGGTTGGCTCTATTATGTATATAATGCCTTGTCATGGTCATTGTAAAAATGTCCAAGTTTTGACTATTTGGTAGGGACTGGGGAGAAATTTGAAACCAAGAACGGTGTGCTTCAAGGAAACATCCTGTTCATATCTATGACGACATGAAAACCGAGACTAATATCACTTTTAGACCCTTGTTTGTTATGTAGGAGCTTTTGAGGTGATCTTAATTTTTTTCAGAAATATGCGTGCTGTCAGGTTTAAAATGATAAGATCTATGTGCTTTTAGCCACCTACCCACCATACCTTTTTCTTTTATCTAACTTTTTCCTTTTTTTATACTATAGAATATAGATGACCGTATAGCATACTTCATGTTATAAAGTAATTTAATTTGAGAACCCACGTCTTGTCAAACTGATGTGCAAGGAGAAGTTAATATGGAATGCAGAGTGCAAACAATTGCTAACTAAGTCTCTATTGACCATAGTTAAGGGAATGGACACTGGGATTTGTACACCTAAAGATTCTAAACATGATACATCTCTCTCTAAAATATAGAGGATGTTCAATGGTATCTGAAAGTCACTATATCTATTGCCTACTTTTCTGCTATGCTTTTTGGTTAAGCTTAACATCTGTCAGGAGATGTTTTCTAGTTGTGTATGCTTGTCATTGATAAGAAATATATTTGACTTTGGTTGTTTAAATGTGTATTATTCTTGTTGGAATCTTTATAGCAAGTTTGTTGAAGATGTTATCCCGAAGTTTAGTGTGTTCATTTTATTTGTTACATGAGACTGAAAAGTAGATCAGAATTGAGTAAATCTGCTATGTTCATTTAATCTTTGTGTCATACAAAAGTAGAGGATAAGTTGGCTATCTTCTGTGCACTCCGGTTTTAGGATTGTCAATCTGTGAGGCTTCATAAACTATATGGATAGGGAATAGGAAATGCTTTTTTGACTTTAATATAACAGTCGTTTAGTTTATTTCTTAATTATGGCACTTCCTTTCATTTGCACATAATCACTCTGTAATTGAACCGTGCTTAAAATGCCTTTTTGTTTTCAAATATTTTTGTTTTCAAATATCATAGCACTACATCATTGTACCATATAAAAAGTATGAAAACAGATATTTTTTCGGCGAGGGGTTGGTTCCGGTTCCGCCAATCTTCCTATGATTGGTTCAATATTTCAATCCAACTTCAGTATTAGATTAGCTGATTTAGTGTTTGTTTGATTTTCTGAATAGTTTATTAGAAAATAAAAGTTGGTTTAGTAGCTATCATCTGTCACCCTTACTGATATAGAAAATAAAAGTAAATAGTTTACTTGCAAAATTATAATATCCCTTTTCTATCTTGTTAATCTAAACACACTTATTTATCATTATAATGAGTTCTCATTTGATTTTTAATTTTTTTTCTTTTGAGTCAGAGCTTCCAATTGCAAAACAAGCATGGCATGTAATTTTACTTATTTGTATGCTTTCATGATTAAATTCTTTTGTTAGATATTTTTCTAATATGTGAGTCTACATATAAAAGACATATATTATGTTATCTATAATATATTATTTTTATTAAAGTAATCTTATAAGAATAAAATGAATAGGTTTTATAACATCTTATTTAGTGTAGTCTATATATAATGTGTAGATATTATAAGTCTTATTTCTATTATTATGATAGGCAGAATAAAAATAAAAAATATTTAATAATCATGACTCTTTATGAATAAATTTAAGGTTATAAAGACAAATTTTCATGAATGAGTATAAGATTGCAAAGACATAACTCTTCATAAATGAGTATAAGGTTATAAAGACACAACTCTTCACGAAAAAATATAAAATTATAAAGACACAACCTTTTTATGAAACGATACTTAACTATTATAAAAGGAGTTATTCCCCAAATCATATACATCAAGTTCTTCTTTTCTAATATCTAATCACTAGACAATTTCTCTATTATTGTATTTAGTAATGTACATAATTAAGGATACTAGATTGCAATGCATTTTGAAGGATTAGAAAACATACTAGAAGAGGGGGTTGAAGTGTATGTGTGATTTTTGTATTCTTTTTGCAAACCTTTTTTTAAGACGTATACAAAGATCAAAAATAGATTAAATAAGTAAGACATACAAAATTGTGAAGGATGAGATAATACAAAAAAATAAGCTTTTATACTAGTTCATTTCAACTTTTGAGCTGCATCAGTTCTTCATCAATCTGAGAGGTTACACTAATCAAAAACTTTATTACAACATGAATAATGAATCTACCACTCTTGACTGCTCTTAATAAGTATTCTCTAATTTATTTTTGGCTTCCCAACTCAAGTATTCTTAAATGTCACTTTTTGTTACAAAACTTAACTACTTGATTAAGTAACCCAAGTATTTTTTAACACTAAGTCACTCCTAGCTTTTATAAGATCTTTATAAGGTAACTCACAAGGTAAGAATCTAAAAGTTTAAGCACAAATTACAACTTGGCAAAGTTAAGGATATGAAAGTATTACAAAGCAAAAATATCAAGAAGAGATATAGAATGTTTAGGACATACAAGATCTTTTTCAAAAAGATGAATCCAAGTCAATTTATTAGTTTTTCATTGTCTTCATGCATTTTGTATCTATAGGCTAAAAGAAGAGTGTTCTTTGTGACTTAACGTTCTTCTTTCTTCTTCTTGTTTGATGTGCATTAAATGCATGACTATTTTTTATGTCTTTGTACTGTCAAAGTTCATTTTTTACTAGAGGAGAAAAAACATGTTTGTCCTTTGTTTTCCTCTTTTTCACTTTTTGGGCTTTGGAAGGTCAATTGTTTTTCTAAATATTTCTACTTCAGTATTTTCTTGATGACAAACTTTAGAATTTAATGGTCATTTGATTTGAAAGTCTACTTATTTTCATCATGTTTATTATTTTCCACTACATGTTCATTTGAATTTAAGTGTTAGAACAACAATAAGGATGATAGTGGAAGTAAATTGTTATAGTTGTTATCCTAGGTATTTGAAATTAGTAAAACTGAGATCAGACACAATAATGTGAAAGTAGAAAATGTTCTAATTTTGTTTAGGACGTATATCAAATTTTAGGATGTAATGTCAAATCATACGTCTTGGACGTATCAAGTTTGTCAAGACTCTTGGACGTATATCAATTTTTAGGATGTATTGTCAAATCATACGTCTTGGACGTATCAAGTTTGTCAACACTTTTGGACATATATTTATATAAAAACACTACTAGACGTATTTAGCATTTTAGTGCTTTGAACATTTAACTTTTTTTTGTAGTACTTATGTGTTTGAGTTAGAGATATATTACCTTTTTCATTTCTTAGGGTATATCCTTGTTATCTCATTAAAATATTAGTATATGTCAAATTGTAATATTTTTTTATAATCATCAAAATCATAGACTTTTAGGAGTCTAACGTTTATCCATATCTTTAATTCTAATAATTTTCTTCTTGTTTATAATGACAAACAATATTGTAATTTGATAGTTTAAGAATAAAGAAAGTATGATGTATAATATTAAACTCCCCTAAGTCTAGTATCAAGGTAAAGTATGAAAGCAATTTGTAAGTAATATCATCATAAAATAATTAGAGCAAATGTATTAGAGCAGAAGCAAACAAATAAGTAAATTAAGAACATATAATAAATGACATATATTGCAAACATAACATATCTTCATGTGATTAACTTGATAAAAATATATATATACAAAGAGTGCTCCCTTGAGTCTAATATTATACTACTTTTACTTTTCGCTCTTTTGACATTATAAAAAAGATTAGGGTTGAAGAATATGAAAACCAATATTGTCACTTATCAAAAGGTTGATCAGGTTTATGAGCAGGTTACAATTAAGTTTGTTGTTGGACATATAGTCAAGTTCTTGAAGCAAGGTCAAAATGGAAGCTAAAGACATATTGATCTTTATATCAAACACAGAGTCAATAGTCTTGACTTGATTGTTAATCATTATAGTGAACTTGGTGTCTTTCCTTTCCATATGCTCATGAATCTTGCTACCAATGATATTTTCCACTTAAGAAATAGATAACGAAGATGAGGATAGGACGTAATAAATGTAACGGTATGCAAAATAATAGTCATTGTAGTTTCAAATATAGGAGGTGGAGGTGTGCTTGGATGTGGACCTAAAGGCTTATGCACACTTATAGGATATGGAGTGTAAACAGGGGTTGTAATATGCTCACGAGGGGCATATATTATCTCATTTTTTGGTCCAGGTGAAAATGTGTCCTTATCCACCAAAAAACCACAAATTGTGTCTAAGAAATTATTTATACATATTAGACACATAGCTCATAAGCTCTCCTCAATAGTTAAAATCTCCTCCTTTTTCCTCATTAGTCAAGCCAAAAGTGGACGCACGCTTGATAAATTCATGCAAGTATTGCTACTAGAACATACGTCCATCTTCTTCATTGAACTGTGTAAGTCATCTTTGTATATAAACTTGTTGGAAATGAGAAATGAATTACTCAAATTCAATCTTTGTTCTCATAGGAATTTTAACTCTAAGGCTTCTCACCCTTTTCTTGTTCAGTTCAATGATGGCCAACCTGAGGCAAACTCTATTAGGATAAATATTCACCTTAGTTGATTCTTTTATGTATAAACTTGAAGGTAGGCAATGGCTTGATCATACACCAAGGTTTGAACCTTTATGTTGTCTATCATCTTGATAGTAAAAATAGATGGAAAGAATTCAACTATCCTAAGATGAAAAGGACAAAATTTCATTCTTGTCACAAATGACAAGCTCTTGCTCTAAAAAGATGAATTAGTCCAAAGCTACTTTTATTCACTTATTTAGAAGTTCAACCTTTTACTGCTTGGTTAGACGCTTCTTTTATGCAACTATAGGTTCTTCATTAGCTGTTTGCTTTCTCTTGGCTTCTTCTTTTACAGTCAAAGAGATTAAGTGTTGAATGACTCTAAGGTGTTCTCCATAAATAAGTGCCTTTATATTGTTCAAGTACAACTTTCTTTGAAAGCATTGTACATAGTCTTTGTTTATTATGGCTTCTTTAGGCAAGGAAGAATATGTTTCAAAAGGCCTAAACACATGTCATTTTATATTTCTCACTGAAGAATAGGGGATTCCTCAACCCTATATCTTTGTAAGTCTAGTAATGGACATCTTGAGTCTTTAGCTGCCAAAGAATGTTGGGCATTCTCTTTGGAAAAAAAGAGAATATGGCACTTATTTTGCACATTTTTTGCACATTTTTTCATTTATAAACTTTTCCATTAAAAATAAAGGCTAGAGAAAGGTTGACTCTTAATCCAAGTTTGTTGTTGGTAAAGGTGATAGATTTGACATAAATTAGATCATCTATTGAGGATTCCTTAGCAACCCTATGAATGATTACATCATGGGGACCAAGACCTAGTGTGGGCAAAGGCGTAAAGCCAGGTTAGCCAAGAAGCAAAAGGTTACGTATTAGTTTGTTGTTTGGGTGAGAATACAAATTGAGGTCATCAAAGGAATGAGATCCAATAAGAATAACTTTTCCATTTTTATCAAACATGACATTCTTATTTTCATCTACCATAAGAAAAATAACTGGTACAATTGTGAAATGAAGGTGAAAAAACTTCTTGTGTTGAACTCCAATAAAAATAGGTGTAAGTTCATGGTTAATTACTAGTGGTGTTTGGTTTTCTATTTGTGGTTTAGGTTGTTATGTTTGGGATTGTGTTTGAGGTGATGGTTATGTTTGGGGTAGAAGTTTAAGTTGACCTTTTGAGAGTTATTTTTTGTCTTTGTTAGGTTGGTGGTCAAATGGGTACTTGCACTAGTTCAACCAAATCACCAAGATTTACCTTAAAGAATTAGGACTTATGAGCAATTTGTTTGATATGCCCTGTAAGGCTTGTCCTATATGCATCTGGTCTTCATTAGTTGCCTTATAGTTAGAGTCATCTAGTATTACCATCTTCCTCTTCATTGACTTGGACGTTTACCAAGGTGCATTCTCCTAACACACTTAGACGTGTGTGTGTCTTCATTAGGAGTAGACGTAAGTCTTTTGGTTGTCTAAGATTACCTGGTCCTTAGGCGAGTCATCTTGCCCTATCAACCTTCTCCAACTTATCCAAGTCAAATAAATAAGAAAACTTCATCCACTACCACATATGGTTTTAGAATTGTTTTCTCTTATTTTTCTAGATATTGTTGTTGTGACTCCTCCATATAGTATTCCATGACGTCCTTCAAGATTAACCTTAGACTCATATGTTTTAGGTTAGTGTTTCCAAATAATAGTTGTCTAGCCCTCATGCCCTTGTTGAGGTAGGCTAGTTATTCATCAGTAAGTAGGGACCAAAAAACATTATACATGCCATATCCAACAAGATCTTGTTCACCAAGATAGCACAGGTTATCTTTTTACTCTTACCTCATCCCTTCATGTTCTTAGCAAGGTTCATGTAAACTATACGAGGCAGATTTAATGGAAACCCTTCCAACAAATAAAACAACACTAATTTATGGATTGGGGTCAAGGCATCTTTGGAACCGATCTTGTGAAGGATTATCTTGTCCAAGAATTACTGAAAGATCTTCCTTTCGTGACTGAGATTAACATAGTTCAACCTTTCCTTATACTTTTCTCCCATAAGCACTTTTTCAATGGCATGAAATTTTCTATAGGGTAGCCATGTCTAATACTAGCTCCAACATGTTCACATCCATTTGTAGTAGAAATCATTCCAAGGTCAGTGAGAAATCTTCTTCCCAAGGCATTCACCTTAAATTTCTCCTTTTCTTGAGAATTTGATTGTTTTCTAAAAGATCTTGATATGCTTAAGAACTATTAGTCCCTTCATATTGAAATAGCTCAAGACACCACAATTCTTTAAACTGTCCTTTATGTTCATCCTAATTTTTTTTCCAAGAGATCAATGTTAAAGGAGTACCTAACATTGATTATTGCATTGTTCATGTTGATGGGGCTTATTATGTGGTTGGCAAAGGTATCATCAAGGTTTTGTTGGGTGGTCATTTCTGAAGCTTAGAGACTTTATTAGAGAATAAAGTTTTCAAAGGAAAGGTTAAGTGTTTTTGGTAGCAAAAGTAAGTAAAAAAAACACCTTGAATTCTTAAAGGGCATTTATAAGGTTAGGTTAAGAAATCAAAATGGTTTTAACTCGAATTTGAAAAAAAAAGAGAGAAAAAGGTGTCTATGCGTAATAAATATATCATGATAAGAAATGGTATAAACGATTCTAGGTAATCGTGTTCTAGATGGCTATTGTGAAGTGACTCAGCATAATATATACTTTAATATCAAATAATTATCATTTAATGTAACAAGAAAGCTTGTCCTATGCATACAAATGCTTATAAACACTTAAGCACAAAAAAACATGTGACTCCATATGTTGGACGTCTATATGTTGAAGATGCATATATAAGACACAAGTGTGTTTCTAACATCTGGTCCATAGACACTTGTATCTTATACTAAAGTATATTGACATCAATCATTCTTTTATTATTTCCATTCCAAGTTCCTTTCTTAGAATGACCAATTTATCTTTAGTAAGGAGTTTTGTAAAAATATTAGCAAGCTAATTTTCAATAGTTACAAACTGTAAATCTATTAACCCTTTCTAACATGATTTTGAATAAATGATATTTAATTTCAATATGATTAGCTTGAGAATGCATTATGGGGTTCTCAAAAAGATTAATACTAGTAATATTATCACAAAAGATAAAAATTTTACTCTCAAAGATGTTGTAGTCTTTTAGCTAATTTTTGATCCACAAAAGTTGTGAACAACAGGTTGTAGCTGAAACATATTATGCTTCTGTTGTAGCATTTATTGACACAATATGTTGTTAAAGTGACCTCTTTTGTGACAATTTTGTACATAAATAGTAATGGATGTTATTTGTATGTATGATATCATGTGAATATTTCATCCATCCAAAGGAAGGTTAGTATTTGGCAGAATCATACATGCACTTGCAATGATAAATACACAACAATATATGAATTTACTTGTAAACAATAAATCAATCCAAAGATAGTTTTATTATTTGGCATGCATTGTTGTTAGTGTTTGATCATTACAATTAGACTACCACTTACGATTAATATTATTGTCTAAAGAGTTGACATTAATGTTGTTACTAGTATCTTGTGATGAGTTATAAATAATTGAATTTATTATCGTCAATTAAGTATTTGTTGTGCCTATTTAAGTTCTATTCTCTTATTGAATAGGCATAATTTCAAGGAATGGAAGCAAAACATTCAAATTGTTTTGACTTGCATGGATCTAGACCTTCATTATGGGTAAAGCAAACTGCTTCTTTTATATATACAAGTTCCTCTAAAGAATGAAGCCACTTTGAGAAGTGGGATCGCTCAAATCATATAATTCTAATGATCATTGAGTGTGGCATGAAAGTTGAATTTGCTAATGGTTTAGATAAAAAGAAATTGATCTTAAACAAGGATAAGTGTTTCTTTAGCAAGAAATCTAAACATCAAAAGAAGGATTATCCTAAGTATCATACTTGATGTGTAAATAAAGGATTGCCTCGATTACCAAAAGCCTACTAATGTTGAAAGACACATTTATGTGAGAGATGACAAGTCAGTAGAATTGGTCATTTTGAATTGTTATTAGGGACTAGTTATTATTTGGATTTAATGGATACTTTTGTAATATTGTCATTTAGACTAAATTTAGATTTTGTTTATGTACTGAACAAATTAGGATACTCTTCTTCATTTGGAAACAATAAGTTTGTATTATCTATATATTCAAATATTGTTGGTATTAGTTCTCTAATATATTATGATAATTTATATTTACTTTAAACGATTGTAGAAAGAACAAATATCCATTGAATGTATAAGCACAAATTCCATAATAGCATATCCACTAACCAGAGGATTATTGCCTATCATGGTCTTTCATGAGCACAATGCTCATGTGGGTGATAACCTAATTGAGGATATTTTAGTATAGTGGGAGTTTGCGTTTTGTTTGTTTAAAGATACTTATATTTTTATAATATTTATCTAATAAAAATAAAGTTATTTAGTTTTTCAATTATTGTGTTTTATTCTGTTAAAGCAATGATCTCACTAAAGCAAAGTAGAACAAGTTGAAAACAGTCATGTTCATGTCTCATTACATGTAATTTTTATGTTACACATCCACATTTAATCTATGATGTTGGTTATATTGGTATATGTGACCATTGATGAATCTAGTTATAATAAAGGTATCAAAGGTCGTTTTGATCCTATATTGATCTAGTTATAATGTGTCTCAAAATGTAATGTTTTTTCCTATAAAAGAAAAAGGGTCATTTATTTACTCATCAAAGTAGTTTTCTAGGACACTATGATTTATAATTAAAAATGATGTTTTTGTCTTTGTTATTTTTATACTGAAACATTTATTTAAGGGCTTAGCTGGATTAATATATTGAACAACAAGTTATGGTTCGAAGTTCAAACTAATGTTTTTGATTTGGTGTTCATTGGTGTTTGGACAAGGAACTTTAGGAAGGTAGTTATGTTTTAGTGAATTTAAAATGTTTTTTGGTGAAGAAAGAATGGCACAACATCAAAATAAGCTAAATTTTTAACAGCATAATGGATTGTGTATTAGATATTGCTTTCAAAGAATGTGTCTAACTGATGTAGTAAATATAGGACTAGATGACAATTTTAATAAGATTATACTTCAAACTTCAGTTGGAAAGAGTTTGAATTACAATGTTAGTGAATCTATAACACTATCTCTATTATTATATATAAGAAACAAATATTTAATTCATCAATACCAATAAAAGAAATTAAATTAGTTCATTTTTAATTAATAATGTCATAAATTTAAGTTTTATTTAAAAAATATCCATAATATAAATTAGTTTAAGTAGTAGTTAGATAATAATGACACTATTAAAAATCCAAAAAATACTTTTTTAGTTAATGAGTATAAGTTATATTATCAATAACTCAACAAATGCATCTATTTTTATGAAAAATAAGTTATATCTTATTAATAGATGTCATAGTAAATTAGGAATATAAAAGAAAATTAATAATTAATATATTTAAAAGTAATAATATATTTATTATAATTAAAATAAAAATATTACCATTTGTTTTTTTATTTGTGTGTCAAATTTTGACACGCTTAAAATGCAAAGGCAACATTGCTTATTGTAATATGACAAGTAGGCTTTTAGTTTTACCATTTCCACATGTTATCAGACCAAATAATTGATAAGGACATGTTTATTGATTACATATGAATAATTGTAGTTTTAGTGCAGCAGATACTGTTGCTAATCCTGGCGCCATGTGAATTTTTATGCTTCAATAGTAATGAAATAATCATCAATAATTTTAGGGCAGTCTTTAGAAGAAAAATATAAGTATCATCTTGAAGGAAATCTCAAAACTCCTGGAGTGTGTTAGGATGAATAAGTTGGAGAGAAAAAATTAACTTTTTAGAAAAGAATTTGAAGCACTAATAATTTTTTGAGATGTTTAATTTAATTTTCAAGAATTTCGAAATTCATCACTTTCTCTCTTTGTTCATACGCTTGCGTCTGTCTCTCATTCTGTGTATTTTTTTTCCTCTAATCAGATCTAGGATTCGTTGCTTGAATTTGTGTTTCTATTTTGATTTCATTGATTCGTGTTTCGATTTTGATTTCATTGATTTAGGTTTGGATCTTGATTTGAATTGACTTGTTCATGGAACTCATCTATTTTTATCTATCTTAGAATTTGGATTCAAATGCAAAAAGTTACGAGCTAAAATTAGATTCCCAAGCCGAACACAAGGTCTTGATGATTAGTAAAACCAAATTACAAAAATGAGTTCTTATATCAACAGGCAAGCATTGATGTAGTGCTTCTTATGAGTTATACCCGAATTTGGAAAAGACAATTGTTTTTCCTAGTTTCTTTTTTTGAGTAATTGAGAACATATTGAGAGTTGCAATAAACAAACTAAGGAATCTATATCTAATTTAACCAAAATTCCTTATGAGCTTTGGGATTTTGAGACAAAGTGCGATTCATCATCTCCCGCTATTCAGTTCTGTTATAGGTTCCTTTAGGGATACAGTAGCATGGGAATTCAACTCTTCACCGAGAATAGGAGCAGTGGCTGGCCATGTGAAAGCAGGTTTCTCAAATGCTACAATTGGTGGAGTTGCTTCCCCTATCAGCACCTGCAACACAGTTCTCGTTGATGGCCTCTCATATGGGTTAGGATGGCAGCATGCTAGCCCCAACTCAAGCACACACTTGGCTTGAGCCATATCAAAATCACCATTCAGTCTCAAATCCACAGCATCAGTTATGTTTGCTTTGCCATGAAGCTCCCAAACCCAGTCCACAATGCTGTTACAACATCTAAGATCTCTGTTGTGTTCAGGCTTTCTTCCTCCACACACTACTTCAAGCATCAGAATACCAAATGCATAGACATCAGTTTCGACTGAAGCCCTTCGGGTGTGTAAGCTTTCTGGTGCCATATACCCTGGTGTTCCAGCAATTTCTCTGGTTGAGTGGTGAGATTTTTCACTAAGATGAATGGTGCGAGCTAAGCCAAAGTCTCCAAGTCGAGCAATAAAGTCTGAATCCAACATCACATTGCTTGGTTTTATGTCTCTATGTAGCACTCTTTTATCACATCCATTGTGAAGATAGTCTAGTGCCCTTGAAACCCCACATATAACACTAAGCCTCCTTTCCCAACTCAGAGTTGAATCCCCTCCAGATGTGGAAAAAATGAATCTGTCTAAGCTTCCATTTTGCATGAGCTCATACACAAGGAGGATCTCACCCTTTTCATAGCACCATCCTATTAACTTCACCAGATTTTTGTGATTGAGATTCCCTATGGTGGTGATTTCTGCTATAAAATCTTGTTTACCATGACGTGAATTCTTTGAAATCCTCTTCACAGCGACATCTTTGCCGTTTAAAGTACCTTTATAAACCATCCCAAATCCTCCTTTCCCAAGCTTGTTTGTTGAGTGAAAATTCCCTGTTGCATGTATAAGCTCCTTCAGCTGAAATTTATTTGGAGCATTAGATGAGATTTTAATTTCAAGCTCTATTT
The DNA here is from genome assembly GCA_026544285.1 of Pachyrhizus erosus. Classification (NCBI taxonomy): domain Eukaryota; kingdom Viridiplantae; phylum Streptophyta; class Magnoliopsida; order Fabales; family Fabaceae; genus Pachyrhizus; species Pachyrhizus erosus. Next base: position 42,514 of record JAMLFT010000252.1, read on the forward strand.
CCAGATCTTCCTCCACCCCCTGTATCTTTCTGTGTATTTTTTTCCAATAACATACACTAGCAAACCCACATGCTCCTCCAACCACAACTATTGGAATCAGGATCCATAACCATGTTAGATTTGTGGGATTCTTCTCAATATACTCCCAGCTAGAGAAATTCCATGATCTTATTGCATTGAGCTGGGTATGGTCCCCTGTAGAAGCTGAAAATCCCACAAAAATATCTTCTGGAAGCAGTTGAGAAAGATTTAGATTCACCATAATAACTGGTGTACTCAACTTCAAATCCCCTGGTGTAGAAACAAAAATGCTCATTTCGTCATCCTTAGCATCAAAGTAAATAGTGGCAACAACATCAGTGCCACTAGAAATATTAACACCATGTGGTGCTAGAGGTTGTTGCTGGATGGAATAGATGCTCTTTACATCCACCCCAACATGGTTGTCATCAATATCTTCATAGTAGCTTTTCCTTGTATCAAACTCCACTGCCACTATGTCGGTGACCCCTATGCTTGACGAGTTGACAATACCAAGCCATTGGCCTCCACTGTTAAGTTGAAGAGAGGTGTCGTCTGCCAATATGAAGGCAAATCCCTCACCTCCAGGGGAGGTTAGAGGATGAACATTGAAAACAAAAGTTGAATTGAAGGAGGCTTTCATGCCCCTTTGACTGTCCCATAGCTTCAATTGTTCCTTATAGAAGACCCTACCAGAATAGTTTGAGATGGGACCACGAATATCAGGTGTCACTTGGATGGCACCTAAGTATATTCCTGAATTCTCGTTCAGCAATAAATGAGCTTCATCCTTTTGTTGGAATGTAGGGAAATTGAAATAAAGGCAGGTAACTTTGGTAAGAGCTAGGATAATGAAGATTGTTGCTGCTAATTGATATTTGACTAACCAAGGGAAGTGCATATTCTGTTGGTGAAACGACCAATAGTGGCCTTGATTTGGAGGATTTGTAATAATTTCAGACAAGGTGAAGGATCACCACAAGGTCTTGATTGAAGGCCAATTCTGACTTCTGAAATGTTTATGATGCATCATTTCTTTGTTTTTACAAACCATATATTTTTAGTTGGGTAGGGTCGTAGATTTAGTTTTAATATCCAAAACATCCTTGTCTCTTTACCTTATCTCTTTCGAGGAAATTCTTATGTCCTTTATGAGCAATGGAAAAAATCCCTCCTTGGAGATATTATGAGATTAAAATAATATTAAAATATCTACAAAGCCGATACAGTTGACAAATAGTAGATTTCTTGAATATATTAACTATTTGTTATGAATTAAATCAAAATCCAGCTACATGGGAAGGTTTTTTTATTATGACATGTGATTATCATTTCATGTGTGACACCTCAAATTATCTTTTCTTTTATAAAATATATTAATTTTTATCTTAAATTATGTAGATTTTTTTAATTATGACTTCAGAATTTTATAAAGACATTTTTTGATATATTTTTTATTAATAAATTTTACAATATTCATTTGAACTTCTACAATAAACGTCTTTGAAAAAAAAAGTTTTCAAAAAAAATTTAACATTTAAAAAATTGTCTACACAAGTCTTCATAAAAATTTTATTAGTTAGATAAGAGTTGCACAAACATATTGTTTCTATAAGCGTGTATAAGACAATAAAACTTTAACATAATTGATTTTAAAATATAAAATATAATTCCAAGAATAATTCATATACATAAGAAATTTATCAGACTAATTCTTACCAATATTAGTGTAATTCATTCATATAATAGTCACCAGAATAATAGTATTCAAGGAGTGTCAATATACAGCTTAAGGGTGCAAAAAAAAAAAAGTTTTTCAAAAAGAGAATTTACAATGCTCATATACAAAAATGACTTAGTCTACCTATATATAGTATCTTAGTTCAGAGTAATAATAGTAAATTCTATCATATACATACATACATGTTTCCTCCAATTCTACAAAATCTAAGTCATTGAGTTTTTCTGATTAAAATTTCATCAAGTTTACATGTTACGTCAAAAGTCCATGTGATGATAAATTTTTATGAAAATCTTTTTGAATTTTGTTTGAAAGTCCATTATATTTAAAAAAGACTCAAAAGGATTTTTAAAATGCTTTCTACTTAAGATTTTAAAATTATTTCAAAAAAATTTTGAAAAACAACGTTATGCTTAATTTTTGTAAATTCGTTTATTCTTGAAAAATTCGTTTCTCCCTCTAGTTAAATCCGATATGGAAAATTTTCTTTTCATGTTCTCATAAATAAATTTTCCACTAAATAACTCATTTTCTTATTCCAAAACATTGTTGACCCAACACAGTCAAATTTTGATATTTTGCTTAAAATTATGATAATTGAGTGGGACTTTTAAAATCTATACCTCCTTCATTTTAAATCCAAATTGAGTGAGACTTTTTTCTAAATCTTTATAATTGAAATTTAAAACCAAATTTCTAGGTTTTAGGTCAAAAATATTTTTCAATTAATACATTTTTCAATATCACTCTCAGTTGCACTAGTTTTCACTTAAAATGTTTTTCTCACCTTTAAAAATATCAAAACATCTTTTATTTCCTTCCTATCCATTTTTGCTTGTCACATAATGTTTCTAGATGTTAAAAATTAAATTTACACATGACCAAACCAATCACACAAATTAATTTTAAATTTTTTTCCTTGCTATTCTAGTGTTTTGTTTCCATAGAACCACCTCCACTAATTTATTTTTATCTTTTTATTATTTAATCCAAACTCTCTAAAATTTTTACCACATGTTAATAACATCTTAAGGGTCCTAATAAAAATTATTCCAGTATCCCACCCTAAATAAATTTCCAAAGTCGCAGCCATTTTTCACATTGAGTTTTTCCAACAGTTTTCAAGTTCACTTTCAAAAATTTATTTCGGTTTGCCCTTGGGTTTCCTTGCTTAGTTGAATGATTTTATAGCTTCATTATACAATCTATTAGCATAGTTTGAGATCCAACAATTTTTCAAAGATCTAGAATCAATCCAAAATATGAATACACACCAAGATATCCTCTATTTTTCAGGTACAAATAGAGTGTACATTTCAACCATCATTTTCATCACATAACTCACATTTTAAACCATTATTCAAGCCCTTTCTAGCCACACATTCATCATAGAATATTTGCAAATACTTTCTCATCATTATAGGCACATAAATTAGACATATAAATCAAAACAACACAACATAACAATCAAATTTTTGCCATTTTCTTTGGCTTCCATACACATACGAATTTAAGCAAATAGATTTCAGTCATCTGAATATAAATTAAGGGTCTCATTCTCTTCACAAAATAAATAGGAAAATGACTAAAATGAATAAGAAAACTCCTCCTTACCTTAGTGGAAGGTACACAAATTTTTCTGCACAAAACATTTGTGAATGACGCCTCCAACCAGCTACTAGAATGGTTCTTCTCCTCCTTTTCCTTGTTGCCTCACAAACTATGGTTGGGTTGGGAGCTTGGAGAACTCAAGAATAGAGTTAGAAGGAGAGGTATAGAGGTCTAGAGATGGTAGGAGGGGCTATAATATAGATAAAAAAAAATTTGATGCATCAAGGAGGGGTATTGACAACATAAAGAGTTTGGAGAAGGGGGCAGTAGCTTGTGGGTCCCTTTATAGAACTCACATTAGGTCAACATAAAACTAATCTCCATGGTTAAGACCTTAATTAAGTCTTCAATTGGGCTAGTCAAGCTTAAATGGAGTTTAAAACTTAATTTTCATCTAAATGGGTTGCTTAAGCACTAATCCTTTGCATTAACTTAATTAAACTAGTTTATGTTTAATCTTTTATTTCTTGATTACTTGATATTTACGGAAATATCATTAATGAGTTGACTTTTGGTCAATTTCATCATTTTTTTACTTATTTTTATTATTTCAAATTTTCTGTAATTTTTTTCTTTTATTCTTTTTTATCATTTTGAGAGATTTTTTTATCATTAAATTACTTGTAATATTTATTTATTAGTCTATATTTTATTTATTTGTATTTTATTTATTTATTTATTTTAAGTAATTATTAAATACAAATATCAATTATTTCAAATTATTCAATTTCCTATTTGTAAAATTGAGGATGTTATATATGTACGATTTTGGTAACTTTTCTATGTTCTTCTAGTAATCCCTTCATGTAGCATCAAGTCAAGTCGATTTGTGCCACGAACTTACCTAGAGTGTGTCCTGAGGAAAATATTTCATGTGATAGATATAGCATAAACTAGTTAAGAAATACAATATAAATGATGACTTTATTTACGGGTTTGGTGACTTTTCTATGTTCTGCTAGTAATCTCTTCAGCATGAGCATCAAGTCAAGTCGATTTGTGCCACGAACCTTCCTAGAGTTGTCCTTAGGAAAATATTTCATGTGATAGATATAGGATAAACTAGTCAAGAAATACAATATAAATGATGACTTTATCTACGGTTTTGGTGACTTTTCTATGTTCTGGTAGTAATCCCTTCAGCATGTACCGTCAACTCAAGTCGATTTGTGCCACGAACCTTCCTAGAGTTTGTCCTCAGGAAAAAAATTTCATGTGATAGATATAGGATAAACTAGTTAAGAAATACAATATAAATGGTGACTTTATCTATGGTTTTGCTTGAAAGTTGATGCATCCTAATATGATATATACTAAATACCCTTGGAAAAATAATAGTCAGACTCCATGAAGAAGTTGCTCTTGCATGCGTCTTCCTTCACTCAAATATCACCCGGAAAAGTTTATTTGTTGCTGTGTCTGCAATTTGCCATTGGACCTTGAACTCTGTACATGACCTTCACATTATTTTCTGTCGATTGTAATACTTCTCTTTTTGGAATTAAATAATTGTTACAATAATTATTTGTAGTTGACAAAGGATTAACATATATGATAGAATAGAAATTAATATTTTAAGCTTGTGCATTTAAAATATAATGCTAGTGGATCTATAATAATACAAAGTGGTGTTTGTTTTAAGGGTGAAATTTTGACACGTTGAAAATGCAAATGCAATATTGCTTATTGTAATAATAACCATAGTTTCAGTGTGGCAGATATTGTTGCTAATCCCGAAAATATGTGAATTTTTATGCTTCAATACTAATGAAGTAAAGCAGACATTTTAGGTCAGCCGTTAGGAAAAGTAGATATCAGCTTGCACCCAAAACTCCTGAGGAATAGTTTTGGTAAATTAGGTTCCTTAGTTTTGTGTTGCAATTGGCAATTAATTGTCACTCTATGTACTCAATTACTGAAAGAAAATAGGGAAACCAGTTGTCCTTTCCAATTTCGGATAGTTGCTACAAGCATATGCAAGGAGTTCATCATTGCTTGTCGTACGATCTACATAAGAACTCATTTTGTAATTTGATCTTACAAACCATTATTCTTGTAAAAATTTCTGATAGTAAATATTAATATTTTTTATTTTAATATAATTAAATTGGATTGGATCAATCTAAAATTTCTAAATCTTATACTCAACTTAATTATTTTAAATTTATTGACTTTTAGATCAATTTGACTTGTCAACTCAACTCAATTTAAATTTTTTTAGCTTAAATTGATAAGATCGATTCAACTCATCATCATACTTACTTTATAAAACAATGATTAGCAAAATTGTTTTTAATTTTACCAAGCCCATCATTATAAGGTAGAAGTTATTAACACCTTCTACACAGCTAAGATCACCCCCTTTCTTAAAAAAAACAAAAAAAACTATAAAATTACCTTATACTACTAACATGTTCCACTCTTCCCACCCCCTCTCATATAAGAAAAATCCCCATCCTCAAACACACCCACATGCACTTCGCCTCCCTTTCCATTTCACTTCCCTATTTATCTGTCTCAATCATCCATTTTTCCCTTTCTGGATGTCGCGCCTAGCCACTGCAAACATGATGCAAGGCACTCACCCCTTCTCCATCCATTCTCTTCGTCAAGTTAGTTTGCTATTTTTTTTTTCTCATTTGATACATTTGACCCAAACATGTTTTCACTTGTATAATACACAAAAAAAACATGCTTTTGTTGTGTAAATAAAAATGACACAACAGAAATATATTTATATTGTGCATCATGTTTATTTTTTAATACGTTATTTTGTAGTTTTAACCTTGTAACTTCATTTTAATTATTACATTAGTATTGATCTTTTTTTATTAATAATATTACAAATTAACATCATCTGTTTTTAAATGCTTTTTTATTGAGTCTAAAATAATTTTTGTAACATCCTGTTTTAATATAATAAAATTATAATTTTAAAAATTTGAAAAAATTATCTTTCTTCATTTAAATATTTTAGTTTAGCCCAAATAAGATTTAGAATTTTAGATTTTATGAGAAATATTATCTAATAGATAATATGGAGAGAAGATTATAATTAGTCAAATTAAGTTAAAAATAAGTTTAAATAATAATATAAATCAATATAAATAGTTTGATTATGAAAGAAAATAGATTTTTGATATCGTAGATGAAAT
>JAMLFT010000253.1:0-49033 GCA_026544285.1 Pachyrhizus erosus
CCATTCAACACAAGCTTTCGAATTTCACGGTATAAATTTGATTTTGTTTTTATGGAGTAAAAATATTTTATCTTGTTTTTTTTAACTTTTGTGAAACTTGTTTTTTCATTGTTTTAATTGACTATAATTTTTTTATCAAAATTAATAATTTATTAATTTAAAAATATAGAGATTAAAATTAAATTTATTAATTTAAAATATAAAGACTAAAATTAAATTTATTAAAAACATAAAAACTAAAAATATATTTTAAAAAAATTCTTACTAGTAAATAACAAAAAGTCAAATGTAATTAATATACTATAAAGGGAACGTTTTTTTTTTGTCAATAAAAAAAGAACCTTATTGATGAGTTTCTTTAATATTGACAAAATAATAAATAAATCTCTTTATTAATAATATAATGAGTGCATTAAAAATAGTGGTAGAAGTGCATTAATTGTATTTGTATACAATTTTTTTAATTCATTAACTAGTACATTTAAGGCATTTATTGGTTTTTTTCTAAAAATATTTAAATATACTGCATTGGTTATATATATATTTTGGTATAGTAATAAAATAAAAGCTTTCGTGATATTTTCTAATTGACGATTTAGCAATTTAGTATTTTATTTTATTTTAATTATCTGTTTACAATATCAAAAAAACATTGAATATCTTTAACTAGTTATTGTGGAGTAAATGAAAAGGAGAAGTAGTATAAATTGGTAAGAAAAATGTCAATAATGTGAAAGATAAGAGTAGAAAATCACATTCTAATTTTTATGAAATCTAAAATACTAGTATTGATTTATCAAAACTTTAAACTTGAAACAAAAGGAGAACAATTGTTCAAACTGAAATCCACATCTGCATTTTTTAATGTTATAGAAAATGTTGAATATAAATCTCACGAAATTTGCATATAAGTAAGCAAAGAAGTAAAATTAAACTAATATAAACAACCAAGCATTTATGATAATTTTATATATTCATAATTTTATATAATTAAAAATTACATTTATGATAATTTGTAATTAATTGCTCTATACCAATTGTCATATTCTTAATTTGAGCTATGTAATAAAAATTTCCGAAAACCTCAATAATAATAATAAATATATAAATAAATGGTAAATTTGGCCTATTTCAATTGGTGAAGTTGATAATCACATGATGAAAAGCCACAATTTTTTCTGATAAAGATAGTACTACTATAGGCCCACCCTGTTCCGTGGATGCCGTGTCACATCGGATCACTTGCCTCTAGGGAATTGCGTCACAGCGAGAAGAAATAGAAGAACGGTTTCGAATGACGACATGAAACGGCTTCTGATTTGTCATTTGGTGAACCCGTTTTCTTCACGCGCCCGAGCATTGCGTTCACTGTCACAGTAATACAGCGTCACTCCAACACTGCACCCTCACTCATTCACTCATCACTTCCTCCCCCAAAACACTATATTATTCCATCAACACTCTTCACTTGCACTCAGTCACTCAGTCACTCACTCACTCACTCACTCACTCATTCACTCACCGTTTCAACAAGATTTCTTAGCATCCGCCATTTTTGTCTCTCTTTAAGTTATTTCTCTCTCTTTCTTTACATTTGTTGTTCTTTTTTATACTGCTGCCTATATGCATATCGGTGTGGTTGTTCTCGCAGGTCTTCGCATCTCAGGGATCCAGAAGCTTCCGAGTCACCAGCATTCTCGTGTAAGTCATCTTCTCCCTAGGGTTTTCAATTCACATGCTTATGCTAATGCTTCCTTCCGCCTCCTACCTTACTCTCTGCAATGCCGCTGTGTAGACGATAATTCCTGGACGTTACCGAGTTTCCGCGAGCACGACGCTGCGTTTTACTGACGATGGTTTTTTGCGCACATTTGTTTCGACGAGAGAAAAGAGAAATGTCAACTTCGCGTATCTTCCTCCTCGCTCTCCTTCATTCGCTCCTTTTCTGTTTCTCAGGTATTAACGTTATTCGCTTCTCTTTCTTCCTACGTTTTCGCACTGTTCAGCTTTCGTTACTTAATTAATCCGCATCACGCTTCTATTTTCTCTCGTAAATGATTATGATCAATTTTCTGCCACGTATTTTTTTAGAGTTTAGTTCTTCTTAATTGGTTTGGAGAATGTTTAGGATTCAATGATGCGTGGTCTTTGTATGGTTACGCAAGAAAGCGTACAAAAGTGGAAGGAAATCTCTGAAGATTGTAGAATTAGTTGGCAGAGACCGTGGAATTTTTATACCATACTTATCAATTAGATATGGTGTAAACATATACCACACACGTTAAATTATAATTTGAAGTCAACAAGTTCAAGGTTCCCGAACCAATCTTCGTGCCCTGGCCTTATTGGGTGCATTTCCACTAGGGCAATGGCCATTGGATTCTAGTTCTGTGGGTTGATGTTGACAGCACCTAAATTTTAGAAAGTTGTGATTATTGATTAGGCTGGGAGTTCATAATGTTTTCAATTATTAGTTGCTCTCTTCCAATTTTGGTCTATTTTTTTCTGCTCTATTATTTATGGTTTTATGATAACATCTTGAACGGCTTTTCTAATATTTCTTACATCGTAGTTCTTGTTAGACTGAATGTGTGGCTATATCATTTAGTTGTTTATTAATCCTTGAGAATACTTGGACTTGCTCCTCACATATGAAAGCTAATTCTTTGACACAGTGTATATTGAGTCTTGCTTATATTGGTGAATGTTGTGCTGCGGTCTGTATAAGGACTATTTTCCCAGTGGATCAGCTTACATGTCGACATTATTGAGTATTTAATCTTATGACTGCATTCCACTACACTTGAATTTATCAACTTGATCCTACTGCACATCTTCCATCTCTCATCACTGTGTTTTCTTCATCTACTAATCTGAGAACTTATCAAGAAGCATTTTTAGCACGCTTCTCATAGACTGTGTTAAAATGAAATCACTTCTTATATCTGCCTCATTGGAGTCTATCTGTTTGTTTGCTTGGGAATACATTGAGTGTCATTTATTTGGTATCTGTTGTAGGAATGACGGGGCAGAGACTTGGAATTAGTTTTTAACTCTTTATTTTGACATATGCATTGTTTTATATACTTAAATATGTCCTATTCCAGAATAGTCTATTCTGGAAAACTTAAATGTTTTATCTTTTATTTTAAGTATTGAGCATGTAGATTTATTTTCAAAGCTGTCTCATTTCTAGAGGCCAAGTAATATATCAAAATATTTGTTATCGTCAGAACTTTGCTTCTAAGTTGCTGTGTATTACATCTAAATATATCACAGACTTATATAGTCCTAGAAGTGGAGTCAAGAGAAGGAATAAATGGTAAGTTAGAAGTGGAGTCAAGCTTTGGAAGATGGCTTAAGTAGCAGTAGGATGGATTATACGGAATGTAATTTTAGCAAGTGCATCAATGATAGCTCAGAGGTGAAAAATAGAGACCATTCTTTAGCACAAGACACGGGGTTTAAGTATCTTGGGTCAATCATACAAAACACAATGAAGAAATAGAAGGGAATGTAAACCATGGTATTCAAGCAGAGTGGACGAAATAGAGGGGTGTCTTGAATGTTATTTGTGACAAAAGCACATTGCTCAAGCTTAAGGGAGAATTTCACGGCAAAGTTATCAGACCTTCAATGTTATATGGAATTGATTGTAGTGTAGTACACATCCAACAAGAGAATAAATTCAATGTAGTAGACATGAAAATGTTACATTGGATGAGTGGACATACTAGACAAGATTGGATTAATAACTAATGCTTTAGAGAGAAAATTGGCTTATAGCATCTATTGTTGAAAAAAGCTAGCATTTCACCTTAGGTGGTTTGGATCATTGGGTGTGTTCGAGAATACCAGCAGAAGCCCAATTTAGAGAGGAGATTAGATGGAGGGTATCCCTAATTACTTATTGCTAGAGGTAGAAGAAGACTGAGAAAAATTATAGGTGAAACCATTAGGAAGTATTTAAGGGACAATATTTTGTCTATGGGCATGATTCACAATGGAGCATTATGGTTTTGTTGGGTCAATGTGGCTGACACCTCAGTGGGAAAAGGCTTGGTTGTTGTATTTGAAATTAACTCAAATATATTCATTTCCAAATTCAATGTTTGCATTTGCAATTTTGGCATTCTCTTGTAAAGTATAAGGTTATATGAATTTATTTGTCGCTACATTTTTGGGTAGGGATTCCATTTGAATGCAAATTTGGCCTAAAACATCTTTCACTAGCCTTGTGGTTTTTGTTATAATGGGGCATGGTTAAATTTTTTTTTTTTTAAACTTTAGGAAGTCTTGTACATGTAAGATGTATTGTGTGCACGTGCCTTGTAGGTGTTTGATCTGTGCTGATGTGTTAAAATCTGTTGTAAAGTTGAGCATGAGATAATGTCAGCTATAGTTTTTAAAGAAGCCTTATACACATTGTATTTCGGGTCATTTCTCTTTTTCAATATATACTTGCTTCCTTCTCCCATGACATATGCCTATGCCAACCTTTGTCAAAGAAGTATTAGTTGAACATAGTATTATGACAGAATACACAATGCATTGTGGAACATCTGCCCTGCAGTGTTTTATGCAAATCTATTGACTCAGCATTTGAATCCTTGAAAATCTAAATGTGAAATTAATGTGGGAAATTTATTGTTATATTTCTTTGTATTGCATAACACTATTCCTTGCAAATGTAGAGTCCATTATCAGTTAATCTTTTGTGAATAGTTTCATAATGTTTTAAATGCTTCATTCTTTTTAATTATTTAATGATTGAAGACCTCACTGTAAACAGATATTTTCCTCAGTGCCATAAAACAGGATATATTAAATTTATTGCATTTGCCTATTAACAGACTTTGTAATATTCTTGTTCTATTCTTATTGTTTCATAAGTTTCTTAAATTGGTTGCAATTAAGTCTCATGTTCTCTTCATCAATTTTCTTTGAGAAGGCCAGCTTGACCTTCCAGTTGTTTATCTAATTTCCTTGCATATGTGCTTTTTGTGTTCATTTACCATCTCGCTGGGTTGTGTACCAGACATTTTATACATGCTTATATTTCCAGTGTAAACAATATTAAAGGATGTCCTATAATGTAATAGGCTCTTGATCATCAAACAATATTGGAAGCTGGAGTAAATTAAATAAGATGGTAATATAGGACCCTTCCAATATTCGATAGTTTTTTTCTAAATAAATTGTATGCACTACTTTTATGTGCTTGTGCTCCAGTCCATATCAAATCACATACTTTGTAATTAATGGAAGGATTTTACAAAAGCAATGAAAGCCTTTTCCTACTAGGTGGAGTTGGCTACATGAAAAGGATTATGACTTATTCATTTGTTTTTAAATAATTTTAGATTTGTTTTGAGGTCTTCTCTGCAAATTAGAACAATGCCATTATGTATGACACAGTAGGTTCTTTTCCTGCAGTGAACTTGGTTTCTATGAATGTGCCATTTGCTTCATCTGAACGAGCTAAAATGTGGTTAGTTAAACCTTCCTCTGGGCAATCTTTTACTCCTGTGCAATCTCCGTCATATGAAGGTATAATATTATGAAATTTTTACTAACTCATTATACTTCATGTATGCTATGAGACTAAGAATTAATGTTTTCTTATTTAGGTCCTGTTGTGACTCCAAGACCAGAACATCCTCATAATCACCATCATCACCACAGTGGGAAACCTAAAGCTGTGGCTCCATCTCCTTCTAAAGACCAAGGTAATTCCTGGATGTTATACATTCTTCTTCTTCTATTACTTTTACCAGGGGCAGGACTAATTATAAAATCTTAATGGCTTTTAAGGTCATGCAATATTGTTGTTAAAATCCCCTTTTTATACCAAGGGAATCAAGAATTGCTTCTTTGAAATTTAATATGCTGAATTTTATCATTTTTTTATCTTCTTAGTTGCTTCTTTTAATTATGGTACTGTGTTAAACACGGTAAGATCGCATAAATAGTTATACTGTCATAAATAGGATTATTTTGAAGAATCTTTTGAATCTAATTAGTTTGATCAGATTAAATAAGTTTCAGTGAAAATTAATATATTAATATATTTCCTATATATGATGCCTGCTTTACTAAAATAGAATAAAAGTGCTTAATGTGGTAAGAACACTATTTGGACTATATTTGTTTCTCAACATTGTTATCTAATGTCATCAATCCTTTTCATGATTAAATTACATGGAATTATGTGAAATAGCATTTCCTTCCTCCTTGTTGCTTAATACAGAATCACAGATATACTATAATACCATACACTCATTACATATAAAATTTCTGGCAGCTTGTAGCCAAATCTGTACAGATCCATTGACTGCAACTCCTTTTGGTTCACCTTGTGGTTGTGTATTTCCCATGAAAGTCAGACTAGTACTGGATGCAGCTCCTTTGGCTGTTTTTCCAGTAATTTATGAGTTAGAGATTGAAGTTGCATCTGGAACATATTTGAAGCAGAGCCAGGTCAGGATAGTGGGTGTCACTGCTGACAGTCAAAATCAGGGAAGGACCATAGTTGACATTAACTTGGTTCCACTTGCGGGACAATTTGACTATACCACTGCAGTTCTGTTGTATGAGAGGTTTTGGCACAACAAAGTTCCTCTTAATAGGAGCCTTTTTGGTGATTATGTAATTTTGTACATTGCTTATCCAGGTAGTTGTTTCATTTCTCCTGATGACATTTTACTATATTATTGTCATATATTACTGCTTGAGACTAAAGCAGTTGGTATCAGGTATACCATCGTCACTGCCACCTGAAACTTTAATTGGGAGAGGTCCCCTGCCCAGTGAGAGTGTTGATGTTCTCCCAATCACTGCAGACATGATCAATGAGAACGAGAAAATGAATCTTAGAGCCATAATCATTATTGCTCTATCTTCTGTTCTACTATTGTTGGTTTTGGTTGGAGCATTTTTCATCATTTTGAAATGGAGGAAATTTGGGAGATCATCAAGTGCTGTTGGCCCTGCATTCACATATCTAAACAAGAGATCTGGTATAGATTTGAACATTAATGTGTATTTTATTTTTTTCATAAAATAATTGTTGGATACTTATATAGAATTGGTAGAATTTATCATTTGATTGCTAAGCATTTTATAATAAACTATACTCAACTGAATTGTTGCCTAAAGTATTATTTCTTAGGTTGAGTACAGTTCCTTTTGCAATTTCATTCTATTAGTTCACTATGTTTTCCTTACCATGCGTCAAAGATTATATTGTTTAGCTATATCTGTTTCTTGGAAAATTAATTGTAAAATATATTTTTGTTTTACACTATACAAAGTCGCAGTATGTTGATCTCTGGGTCTTGAAGGTTTGCCTCCTTATTAAATTGTTTTGTGTCACAGTCAAATTTGGTTTTTGTGATTTACATGAGTGCTTTTTGTGCTCGACTTTTATATAATAATTGAAACATTTTTTTCCCATCAATATTTACTAGTATCGCAAGGGGATATTGCCTAGTGTCCAAAAGTTAGTTGAGTAACCTTTCTTATAGGGGAAAAATTGCTTTCAGGGCAATCTTTTGGTCGGCCTTTGCCTTCCCCTCTGGGATACTATACCTATCGTTGGTACCTTGACTTGTAGTCTAGGACCAGGAGTAACATATTCATTCTTATATCATATTTTCAACTAAAAAGACATTAGTATTTCTATATTAGGATCAATAAGATTAGTGAGATGACAAATTCCACTTTGTGTTGTCTTAGACTCTTGGTTATTTACTTCATTCTGTAAACTGTATCATAATTGAAGTAAAATATAAATGGATGGATTCTTATTATGCAGGCATGGAATTAATGTTGTCAAGTAGAATCATGAGCTCAAGAACTATATCCTTTGTGTCCAGTATCACTGCTTCTATTCTCTCAGTTAAAACATTTTCCTTTTCTGAGCTTGAGAAAGCAACAGCTAAGTTCAGTTCTGAGAGAGTATTAGGAGAAGGAGGATTTGGACGTGTTTATTGTGGGACATTGGATGATGGAAATGAAGTTGCAGTTAAGCTGCTAACAAGGGATGATCACAATGGGGACCGTGAATTTGTTGCGGAAGTTGAGATGCTAAGCCGTTTGCATCATCGTAATGTTGTGAAACTCATTGGTATATGCATAGAAGGGCAAAGGCGTTGCTTGGTGTATGAACTTGTTCGCAATGGTAGTGTTGGGTCTCATTTGCATGGTAATTGGTTACATATTTTCTTTGGTTCTGCTTGTGTGCCACTCGTTCAATTTATAATGCCTTGTCATATGTAATATATTAAATTGAATTCTTGTTAATGATCCTGCAGGTGATGACAAGAAAAGCAACCCTCTAAATTGGGAAGCACGGACAAAAATTGCCCTTGGAGCTGCAAGAGGATTGGCTTATCTACATGAGGATTCTAATCCTCGTGTAATTCACCGAGACTTTAAAGCTAGCAATGTGTTGTTAGAAGATGACTTTACCCCCAAAGTTTCTGATTTTGGATTAGCAAGAGAAGCGACTGAAGGAAATAGTCATATTTCTACAAGGGTCATGGGTACTTTTGGGTAAGTTTTAAAAGACTTCATCTGTGAAATTTTGATCTAGTAATTTTTTGTGAGTTCCACTACACGGCCTGGGTTTGAACCTGGCATCGCATGTGGGGGTCGGTCCTGTGTGTAACTCACATGCTGTGTGACTTTTCCATTTCTTGAACATTAGATAATGTCATCAATCATCACTAAAAAATTCTTCAATATCTGAGTTATTTTTCTTTTTGGATATTGTTCAACTCGTATATTTTACATCAATTTGCTAATGAGATAATCTGATAGCTAAGCACAAATTCTGAGCACAGTGCTTGTTAACCCATCCTGAAAATTATTCAGATTGTCTTTTTTTTCCTGCCGAAGTCCATGACATCAATCTATTGCATACGTTGTAATGCCTGTGGCTTATAAATTGTGCGTGATTAACATCATTTTTTGATGCCATTGTAAATTCCTAGCCTTCAACTTAAGCCATTTCTATCTATTCAATTTTGCAGGTATGTTGCCCCAGAATATGCAATGACAGGCCATTTACTCGTTAAAAGTGATGTTTATAGTTATGGTGTTGTGCTACTTGAGCTTCTAACAGGCAGAAAACCAGTTGACATGGCTCAACCTCCTGGACAGGAGAACCTTGTAACGTGGGCTCGACCACTGTTGAGAAGTAGAGAAGGTTTAGAACAGCTGGTGGATCCATCTTTGGCTGGAAGCTATGACTTTGATGACATGGCAAAGGTGGCTGCTATTGCTTCCATGTGCGTACACCCAGAGGTCAATAAAAGACCTTTTATGGGTGAAGTTGTGCAGGCTCTTAAGTTGATCTACAACGACACCATTGAGAGTCAGAAGGAGTCTGCTGCTTGGGCGTCAGATCTTGGAGGTGACCTTGTCTTTTCTGATAGCAGTTGGTTGGATGCTGAAGAGGTAACCCCAAGATTAGCATACAGACAAGCATCTACCTTCATCACAATGGAATACAGTTCTGGTTCCCTGGAAATGGAAAACAGACCGTTTTCAGCTTTAAGCTTGAATGGAGATGAGATATCTTTGCCAATCAGGCACGGGAATGGATCAGGCCCCTTGAAAACAACCCAGAGTAAGCTACCCTTTTATAAGCATACTCGAAGTCAGAGTGAACATGGGCTACATGAATATCCTTCCAAGCGGGTTTTGGAATGATGATGGTTACTGGGTCCCATAAGGTTTGACAATTCTTCTCAATTTACTGGGTATATTTTTGAAATGTACCGTTTCCAAATAGCCCGAAGGGCTTATTTAGACTTATTGACTTGTGTAGGTCAGGCTCCTTAAATTCCTAGACTTTTCGTTTTATCATACAAGTGGAAAATTGTATCGTAGGCTACTGTTCAAACAGGAGCTACGTCCGGAGAAAAGTTCAATAGCTAAACTTATTTCTATAAAAAAACGGGGGGTCAAATTTATTTACAACTAAACCTTATTTAAAATTAAACTTCAGTTTAAAATGGTTAAAATGTCAACTCAGAAAACAAGTAGAGAATGTATATAATATAAGCTGTTATAATTCCATATCAGTATAGAATGAATAAATTATGCAAAGATTGATATTTTATAAATAATTATGATTGCTTTAAAAAAAAAAATTACATTTTATTTCTAAAAAATTTCCTTTTTTTAATTATATTACTTATTAAAATTTCATTCTTTTTTATCTTTCTTTTTCTCACTCATTTTGTGCATTTTCATTCTTCACACCCCTTGAAGTAGTGTGAAAATGTTGTTTTGGAACTCCATATCAACCCTTCTCAATATTGCGTCCATTGTGCCCTGCACAGCAATTCGCAATTGTCTCATCATAAATTATTTTCAATCAAAGAAACTGGGAACTGCATTTTTGGTTTGAGAAATGATAATTTTCATGTAACGAATTTCGTAATTTGTGACATACAAAATCCTAATGGAACCTGAAAGCTTTGACCTCTCCTTTGAGAAAACCTTCGTGGAGGAACGCGACCTCCTGGACTTCAACGCTACCTTTTTTCACTCCAAGATTTTTTACCCTAAACCAAACGCCTCAGTCTCTGCTGAAGAACATGAGAACTGGTGTAGGTGATGGAGGAAAATTCTTACTATCAAGCTGCTAGAAAAGAAAGTTAGCCTCGAGCACCTTCGGCTCGCTCAGACACTAAGTCATGGACGTCACAACTACTTTATCTAGGTTCTCCGACTAAGATGACTATCTTTACTGGGCCATGGATGGTCCTCAACTGTTATCACATAAATTAACTTTCCCTAGTATTTTCATTCATAGATATTAACGGAACTCATTAGCAATTAGCATATTATAGTGAATTTATCCGATTCATCGCGTGTATTCTGCTGCAAAACTGTGATTATTTAGTCCTTAAACTCCAAAATTTTAACTACATTTTTACTACATTAAAATGGAGTCTCTTGTGTTGAAGGTAGGGCTGAAAATAAATGTCTAAATATCTGTAATTTAAATCAGAATAATTTAAATTTTAGAAGTTTTTGTTGTGTTTGAAAACTTAAGATATTGTTTAGATAAAGATAAGAATATTATGTTTATCATTTAGATTTAGAAGGTTAGTTATTTGATTTTTAAAATTCAGATAATCTTAATATTTGAATTTTGTATTATATTTTTGCTCTATATATATAGAGTCTCATGAATACAATATTGTTAAAGCTCCTCTACATAATATATCTTTCTATTAAAAAAGTATTTTTTACACACACAAAAATCAACATTATAAGATGGATGTTAAAACAAGCTTTTCACAAGTTGTTCCTTCTATCTTTGTTGGCGAGAACTATGACCTTTGTGCGGTTCTCGTCTAAAGACTTTAGATCTCTAGGAAGCCATAGAAGAAGATTATGATGTTACTTTGTTGCTAAACAATCCCACCATAACCCAAATGAAGACTAACAAGGAGTAAAAAAATCAAGAAGGCAAAGGCAAAGTCATGCCTATATGGTGGTGTTTCATAAACAATCTTTACTAGAATCGTGACTTTCAAAACCGTGAAAACAAATTAGAATTACCTAAAGGAAGAATATATAGGAGATGAAAGGATTTAAAGCATGTAGGTGTTCAATCTAATGAGAAAGTTGAAGTTATAATGCATGAAAGAGTTTGAGACGATCAAAGAATGTTAAGCTAAATTGCTTGAAATTGCTAATAAAATATAATTATTAGGCACAAAATTCCTAATTATAGGATTATGGAAAAAATTCTATGAATTGTACTTGAAAGATATAAAGCTTTTATTTCCTCCTTGGAGAACATGAAGGATTTGTCTAAGTTAGAAGTCACGCATGACTTGTAAGGCCTAAGAGCACAAGGAACAATGGAAAGTACTTCCCATGCCAAATTGCAAATCAATAATTGTGCACAAATAAGAAAAATGAGCAAGTTGGAGATGGAGACCAAAACAATCACACAAATATTTTCCATCGTGTTCTTATTGAAAAAAAAAAAAGAATTATCACCCACCGAAGAGAAGTTGGTGGAGGCTCGATATAAAATGCTACAAATATGGTCAATTAACACATGCAGAGAAGGTATGTAAGTCTCATCAACAAGTTGAGGCCAAGGTTGTTGAGGATCAACAAGAAGATGAAGAGGAACAATTGTTTGCAATATTTTGTTTTACAATTGACAACTCCAAAAAGATTTGGCTTATTGATAGCGATTGTACAAAGCATATGACATATGATCAAGGATTTTTAAAGAGTTCCACAAAACTACAATTTTCAAATTCAAAATTGGGAATGAAGCACATGTTATAGTAAAAGGCAAAGGAGTAATTTCAATTAAAAGTCACTCAATTTTGAAATTGATTTTTGAATGTTTTATATATTCCTAGAATTGATCAAAATCTTTTAAATGTTGCTCAACTATTGTAGAAAGACCACAAAATGTTATTTGAAGATAAAAATTGTGTGATTAAAGATAAAAACAACAAAAATGTTATGAAAGTTCAGTAGAAAGACAAAAACATTATTTTAGATTTGATGAAAGATGAGCCAACTATATATGAAGAAAATAAAAAAGAAGAACAAGAGGTATATGCCTTGGAGAAACTTAGTGTTCAGGAGAAGAATGAAGATGTAAATGAACCACCTTCCAACACCCATCAAAGGTGTATTGTTCTACCATGAAGCTCACAAGAAATAAAGAAGATAAAGTTAATAAAAAAAAGATAAATGCATCACAAAAGAAGTTTGAGTTTAATGAAGATGTGGTCTTGTGGAAGAAAGATAAAGATAAGAATTACAAGTAAAATAAAAGGAGGAAACCAAACATCAATAAAAGGAAGGCCAAATTTTAAACATGAAATTCAAATTGATGTTAATGGATATTATGACAAGAAAAAGTGTTAAAAGAATATGCCAAAATATTTGTAATTTGAATTAGAATAATTTAGATTTTAGAAATTTTTGTTATATTTCAAAATTTAGCATATTTAGATAAATATAAGAATATTATGTTTATCATTTAGATTTAGAAGGTTAGTAATTTGATTTTCAGATTAAGATAATCTTAATATTTGAATTTTGTATTATATTTTTTCTTTATATATAGTTTCATAAAATATTGATGAAACTCTTCCACATAATATATCTCTTTGTTTACAACTATATTTTTTACACAAAGAAAACCAACAATTACATCAATTTTTATTTTACTATATTCTTACTCCATTTTTGGATGCAATCAATCTCCAATAAATTTCTCTACACAAAATAGTATATAGAGCTTTCCAAATAACATTCAAAGATTTCATACAACCATTTTATATCATAAAATTGAAAGATTGAACACATTCAAATTATCTATTGCAAACACTAGTTCTATAATAACTAAAAGCCCAAATCTTGATCTCAATTCTATTATCACTAGTTTCCACATGTGTTATGCACAATATGTATTTTAATCATGTTTTAAATAAAGACAAAAAACACAAATTTTAAAAAATCTATAAATTATATTATATTTTTTAAAATAATTTTTTATATACAATACTTTTTGTTGAACAAATTTGTTTTCTTTATCATAAATCATATTTTTCAACCAGATTTGTTCTTTACTTTTGAAACAATAATTGACATGAAAAAAAAATAACTTTGGTAAAAAAAAAAAATCTAACACGAGACAAAATTTGTCCTTAACTTTTGTTTATGGTATAGCAAAATACAAGAAAAAATTGATGTCTTTGAAGGTAAGTCTAGAGTGGGAAAGCTTTCAAAATCTCTCATTGTGCAAAAGAAACAATAGTAATTGAGATATATGATTCTAAAATTGGATGGACTAGATTTGATAGGATAACCTACTAGAAAGGTATTACAATAGTATTAAACCAAAAAGGAGAATTTCACGTGGCTTTTCCTTATACCCCAATCATACCCCATTGTCCTAGTCATTTGGACGATAATTTTTAGGTTTAAATATATTTTTGGTCTTTGATAAATTTATGAATATTGTTTTTGGTTCCTAATAATTTTTTTCTAACTTTTTGAGTCCTAATAATTTTTTTATTTTGCTTCCAATCCCTAAAGCACTTTAAATAACACTTTGAACGATAAAATAAAGTGACTTAAATAATTCTTTAGAGACAAAAAATAAATAAAAAATTTATTAGGGATCAAAACTTTAGAAAATATTTATTTGAAACCAAAAAAATCGCAAATTTATCAAGAATCAAAAACACATACAAGCTTAATTTTTATAAGGTTTAGGGTTTAGGGTTTAAATATCAATACGGTCCCTAAAAAATAACACCTTTTTTATTTTGATTTTTGAGATTTTTTTTTATTTTAGTCTTTTAAATATTATTATTATTTATTTTAGTTTTTATTGTCATGTAACAACATTAAATAATATTGTAATAATGACTTTGATAGTCTAATGACTTATTATATCATTAAAGAGTCTAACAAAATAGTCACATATAATTTTTTTCAATAAATTATATTTTTAAATCTTTATATATTCAAAATAGTGAATAACACTAAACTAATTAATGAGAAATTTAAAAACATAATTTGTCATACTTCTTAATTATAAAATAAGCCATTAGATTGTTAAAATTATTATTATGACATCATTTAAAAAATAATAGAGATTAAAATTAAAAAATATTAGACAATACAGACTAAAACAAAAAAATAAAAATAAAAAACCAAAATAAAAAAAATAATCTAAAAAAACAAAACTAAAAAAACATTATTTTCAAGAACCAAATTGATATTTAAGATTTTTTATAATTAAAAATATGTATATATATGTACATAAAAAAAGATGGTCCAAGGTGTGAGAAATTACACTTGTGCCACTCTTTTACTCCTCAAAACCTCACCATCAATATTTTCATTGTATTTCTCATTATCTTGATTTCCTTTGTATTTCCATCCATATTACAAGAAATATAAAATGACCTATGGAGGAAGTGTTGGATGAAGCACGCAATCAATCACCGAGTCATTGGAAAAACCAAGTCAATTTCTTGTGTTGGTAGTGGTGCTAAGGTGACCTACTCCTACCCGTTGAAAGGGATACACTACTTAACATGAAAACCAAAAGGAAATGTAAGCATCAATCTTTTTATAATTAAAGTAAAATAAGTTTTTTTTAATATATTTCTGTAAATATTCGAGATTCTCTATAAATTAAAATAAACCTATGCACCATTTCTAAAAAAAAATTCTATAAAAATTAAATGTATAAATTCATTTTGACTTATGTAAGAAATTCAATTTATTTTATCTTTTTATATAAGCATTTATACGAGTAATTTTTAATTTTGAGAGAGAATTTTTTATACGTATATATATAAAAATATAAAAATTAAATTAATAATAATCAAATGTATGCTGTATTAATTAACCTAAGATCCATTTTTACTTTTTGACATTGAAGCTTGCAGTTTAAAGCCTAACCCATTATTAACGTAAGACCCATTTTCATTTACTCATCGTTGGTGAAGCTGCTCAACAGAGCAAGACACCACTATAATGGCCTTTCCAACAGAGTTTTCTCATGCATTGGGTCTCTTGTTATGAGACTTTCTATTTTTGATTTTGTGAATTCCATTATTCTTCTATCAAGAGGTAAGGAATCATTTATTTAGCTACTAAAATTTTTCTAAGGAATTTATTTTTCTTAATATATTATTTTTATATAAAAATTAAATTTCTGAACACATATTTAAAAGATAAAATTATCATTCATGTTATATTTAAAACCTTTTTATTTTTATTATAAAAAGTTGAACTTCTAAAAAGGTTAATAGTGGAATGAAAATTGAAAGGGGGAGTCAGAACATTGTTTACTCTTGAAAGAATCTCCAGTTTGGTGGATTTTTTGCCTTTTTCCTATTTTCAGAAATCATTTTCTATTTTTTTAAAAAAAAAAAACAAGAAAATATGTCCTTTGTCGACAAATGTGTCTAACAACCGTTTTTAACCAGTAAAAGAAAAACGTTTCTAAAGGATTATACTTACACTCCTTTAAATTTCATAAAATTGTACAAACTCTTCCTATTTACAGCAATCTCTCTCCCAAGACATAAGATTTAAAACAATAAAAAAAATTTAACATAAAAATAATAAAAAAATCAGAAAATCTTATACAATTTTACATAGTTTTAGAGCATTTCAATATAATTTACTTTTTTTTTAAAATACATATTTTTCAATTTAAAAATAATAAAAATTAAATATTTCAAAACTAATTATATTTTTATTTTGTTAACACTCGTGTTCATGTCTACATTTATCATATTTTTTCTCTCACTTCTACTTCTTTAAAAATTATTTTGAAAACATTTTTTAAAAAGTAAAAATTAAAAACCCCACTAAACACGCGGTTTTGTTTCCTTTTTCTGATTTGCCATCGATGCTACGATGATTTTGATACTGAATGAGAACCAATAGCATTGTTTTTGTCAGTCTTTGAGAGGCCACTGAAATATATGTTTCAGCACTTTGAATTAATTTGATCACTCTTTTTGAATCTGATATCTACCCCTTTTGATGTCGATCCCTTATCTATATTAAAAAATATCAAACTTTATTGTAGTCAATGCTTTTTAAAACTGTCTTAATTAATTCTGTACATCTCCTTTATACTTTTTAACTTTTTTTATGAATGATTTTTAATTCATATTTTCATGTAATGTACAGCTATTTTGCATATGTTTTTTGTTTGATTTTTGTCCTCATATTCATTATATTGGTCCTATAATAATAAACTTTATCTATTAAGTTATTGATATAAAAATATTAAAAATTCAAATAACTAAAATTTAGAAAAACATGATGAAAAATATATACTACAAAAAATTATCATTAATATTAATAATAAAGAGTTCAAACATGATAGAAAAAATAATTTTTATAAACACTGTCCTACAAACAAATTTTAAAAGAAATCAGACTGATAAATGAAACGAATGGCAAGAAGTCAAGGTTAGAAAAGCTTTGTTAGTGGCGACAATGATTACAACCCCTTCTTCGGTTCTCTTCTCGTTTTCTTCATCGCCACTGTCTCTTCCACTTTTCATCGCTTATCGCCACTTCTGTACTACCCTCATCAAGAGGTTGCTTTGGTTAATTAACATTCCCTCATTTCACGTTCTTATAAATACTATAATAATATTTAGTATGATTATATTATATTATATGATATGATATAATTGCTAACTTTTCCAGGCAGAAGAACAGAAGCTAAAGTTTGGAACAACCCAAATAATGTCTTCCGATTCTGTTATTCCTCTCCCCTCAAATCCCATCATTGTGAGCATAGTTACTACCATTTGCATCCTCATAATTCTTCTCACATCATTTTCAATTGAATTTGTAAATTGTAAGTGTGTTTTTGGCAGGTGGGGTTTGGTGGGGTTGGTGTGGATTTTCTGGCAGTAGTGCCATCTTTTCCTAATCCTGATGCCAAGATCAGAACCACTGAATTCAAGGTTTTTCCTTCTCTAGCTTCCACTCGCATTCATTTCTTTCCTCTTTCTTCTTCTTTATTTTTTTATTATTACTATTATTATAGTTATTGTTCTGCTTTTTTAACACCTTGTGTTTGTGATAATTTTGACTTTCTGAGGTTGACTTTAACCTTAACTAAGCCATGTAACCAACTCCAACCACTCACTTTGGGTCTAGTGGACCACCATTTTTTTCTTTTTTACCACTAAAATAGAGTAAATGATTTGTCTTTGCTTATTTAAAATACTATGTTCATGTGTGCAACTTTAATCATGTTGGGGCTAATTTTAATTTAATCCTAGTGCTGCCGCTAACTTTATATTATTATGGATAAGCATTATCATTCTTACGTGAGTAACATTATTTCTATATAATTTTCTTCCCTAATTTTCTCTTCTAATCCGGTGCAAATTCCCAGTGGACATATTTTTTTTTTTCGAAACATAAAAAAAAATTATTTTTTATTTTTTAAAATTATTGTTCTAGAATAATCATTTCCTAACAATGGTCAAGTTATGTGCTAATTAGGGTGATTAATGTTTGTTTGCGATTTTTGGTTTGGCAGGTCCAAGGTGGGGGAAATGCTGGAAATACTATGACATGTGCTGCACGTTTGGGCTTAAAGCCAAGAATAATTTCCAAGGTTTATTTTTGTTTTTTATTTATGAAAAACATGTATAAAAATTTACAATAATTCACCCATTTTTATATCTGACATCAATACTATGATACTGTACTGAACATCATGGTTGTGACTAATTTCTTATGATTATGCAATTTGAAATCACTAGGTTTCAAATGATGCTCCGGGTAAGGCTATGCTGGAGGAACTAGAAGCTGAAGGGGTGGATACCTCTTTTTTTGTGGTATGTATATGTATACGTGTCAAATGCAAAGACATTTGAAAAAAAAGAGAAAAAAAAAGTAATAAAAACACATTTAGTAAAAGCAGAAATATTTGTCTTTTAAACCCTGTGCTATATAAAACATATCTTGTGAGATGTAAGATAAGTTGATCTCGATCATCTAATTATACGTGAAAAAAAAAAGATTATTTTACTTAAATTCAGTCTTTGATCATCGATTTTGATTATGTGAGTAACCTTCTAATGCTTTGTGCTTTATATATGAAGTTGCTGAATCATAATAAAATACTCTTATGTTTGGTTGCTTAACTTGTTATTTGGTCTATACACACAAATATTAACAAATTCATGAAAAAGGTTTTAATTGCCACTTTATGTTTTTGTTATTTCCACTTGGTTGTGGCAAGCAAAGCAGCGCTCACAAGTCTAATCTCTTATTTTTTGGGGTATTCTTCATTGATTCTTTCTCCATTTGTTTCCAGGTTGCGAAGGAAGGAACTTCACCATTTAGCTACATCATCGTTGACAATCAAACGTATGTGTCATTACTTAAACAGTTTTTATACAAAATTTATGTTCATCTTGGCTAAGTTCTATCCAATTTCAATTTTTTACTTTATGGGCTTTGGAAAATGAAGCATTGACAATGGCTTTTAGTTAAGGACAAAACTTCAATCCAATATTGTAAGTTTTCAAAATTTAAAAAACACAATCAGTTTTTAGTTTTAGTTTTAGTTTAAAAAAATTTTAAATTTAGTTTTCTTCCAATTTTTAGTTTTAAAATAAATTTATTTTGAAAAGTTTTGTCCTTTTTCTAAATTTCTTTAGATGTGGTAATAAAACTAGATAAAAGTTGCGAGGTTGGCAGTAACTCCAGATTCATGTTTGTTTATATATATGCAAGTTAAATTTATACATTACAGTGAACATTTGCAAGAACATGATGGAAATACTGTAGAATGAATGTTATTATGTGATCTATCTTCATATAAATTCATTGCTTGAAAAATTGTTATGCCTTACTTAAACGATTTATATGATTCGTTATACCTAAATTGTTCAGGTCTGCAAAATGATTAATCCTAGAACTTTGAACATTCAGGAAAACAAGGACGTGTATATTCACTGCAGGGTCTCCTCCAATGGTCCCTGAAGATCTTCCACGAGCCAATTTGTTATCTGCACTGGATGGAGCAAGGATGGTCTATTTTGATGCAAGGATGCCTGACAGTGCTCTTGCCATTGCTCAAGAGGTAATTACACCTTAGTTGTTACCTTGTTTGAGTAATGCAAAGCTTCCATCTAGAATTATTCTCGTTATATTTGTGTTAAGTCAAATTTCTATGGCTGCCATTGGTACTTATTCCGAAGAGGTTGCTAGTAGTGGTTGAAGGTAACAGAGCATAAGCCTCATAATTATGATAGAAAACTTCAAATCCCTATTCTGTACAAGTATTTGAAAAAAAAAAAAGACCCAATTACCTATAAATCAATCATACTAGATTCATAAATGTTGTCCTTAATGTGATTGCATTTGATATGAAGAGAAAGCCTTATGATGAAACATATGCTAATTTAATTATATTTTGCCCTTTCAGGCATTTTGCCAGAATATTTCTATCTTAATTGATGCTGAAAGGCCTAGGGAAGGATTGAACGACCTCCTGAGTTTGGCTGATTATGTTGTATGTTCAGAAAAATTTCCAAAGGCAAGCAATTTGTACTATCAAAAGTAGAATACTAGAATATCATAAACACTTGGGTTGGGACCTGTGAGTCCTCTTTTAGCTTGCAGTTATGTTGTGTTATTCTTAGATTCAACATTTCATCAGTGGATCATGAAATGTACTTTGCAAATTCAGAATTATAGCTGTCTTGTAGCCAGAAGAATGACCTAGGAATACAATTTACAACTTACAATGAAATTGAAATATGTAATAATGAATTTATTCTATTCAGCATGTGAAAGGACCTCCTTTTAGAGTGGAGGTGGGGAGTTGCATTGGGACACATCATACTTGCATTGGATCATAAAGCATTAAAACAAGAGGATTCTGTCACATTCATGGTTTATGCATCTCACTTTCCCAGAGAGGGGCTACCCCTTCAAGACATTCATGCCTACTATTCCCACCCTATCCCACACTTAAATTCTTACATAGTAACTTGAGTTTTATAGATTTAAAGATTTATACATAGGTTTAAATATTTTTTTTATAGATTTAAAACTTGAGCTTCAGTTGTCTTATCTTTGGCCAATTCTGCTCTCTTCGATTTGGTTGAACTTATTCTCTGTGATATTTCTTCAACGTGAATTCTATTTGTGATTTGTGACTAACAGTTTGACACATTTGGCAGGCCTGGACAGAGGCATCATCTATTCCAAGAGCACTGGTTTCAATTATGTTAAGAATGCCAAGACTTAAATTTGCAATAGTAACTTTGGGAAAAGATGGCTGCATAATGCTAGAGAAATCTGGGGATGATGGTAAAATTACTTTTTCCCCTCTTGATTGGGACTTGTCAAGTTGAATTCATATGCAAAAATAGGCAGAACTGTAGCATCTGGGTAAATAATATTTTTTTCTTTTTTGCATTCAATTTCCTAATATAACATAAGTTGCAACTTATTTTATGGCAGAGGATTCTCACATAGAAGAAATAGACGTTGAAAGCTGTTTGACATCATTAACAGAGAGAAAGGACGATATCACAGCCATGCCAACTTGCATAGCCTCGGTAATAACCTGGTATTATTATTATAACTCTAGAGTCTAAAGTGAGCTCTGATTGTGCTTTGTCTTCTCTTATTTCTTTCATTCTGTTTTAGGGGTGGGATGGAAGTTCTGCCTTATTTATTACCTTACCATTAGACCCTTTCTGGGACTTGGACTGACCTACTTCTAATAGTTTCTCATATGAAACATTACTAGTTACTAGGACTAGTACAAAATCATCACTTACACAAGACTTATTACCATTAATAGTGGCATGTGTGGCTGTTTTTATCCAATGGTAGGTCTGGCTTGTAATATATACACATGTTTAGGTTAGAAATTTTCCGCAGACAAAAAGAGTCATATTTAAAGGCCCTAACGTGGAAGAAATTTAATTTAGGTTAGTATTCCCGGGGCAAAGTAACATTGGTTAACTGCATGCAAAAGACAACTTTGTGAGGCTTTTGCCTTAGTGTTTAGGCTCTGTTTGAATAGGTTTTTCCATAAACAAAGAGAAAGAGAAAAAAATCAATTTTTTTGGAAAGTTAAATGATTTTAGCTTCTCTGAAAAACTGATTTTTATTTGAAAAACTTATTTTATTTTACCTTCTTATTTTCTTCTCTTATATGGAGAACTTATCCAAACATGGTTTTATTTAATGTGATTGTGTACAATTTATCTTGATTGTGGGAAGAGAATTGATCCTTTGGCAATCAAGAAAAGTCTAGATCTGCACTGCTTTACATCTTGATCAGAGTTTTACCTCATCTAATATTTTAAAATCCGGTCTTATCATGGCAACCCAAGAGTATGACATGAGATGCATTTCTTTTCTAAAGGCAATCTGATTAAAATGAAATGTACTTAGAAATCTCTTGCATTGCCACGTCTTAAAAGGAGGTTCTGTATTAATTGATCATGTCTGATTATATATGTGTAGCCATGAGACCATTTTTCATAGTTCTGATTTAGGGTATATGCTGGTTAAACAATGTCTTGTTGCATTATATTCATGTAAATTTCCACTTGGATTTATCTTTTTGCTTAATCCTCTCAGCCCGTTACAAAATTAAGAGCTGAAGGGATAGGATCTGTGTGTGGGAGGTTATATTTTGGGACATCAGAAAAGATTCCACCATCAGAGCTTATTGATACAACTGGTGCTGGGGATGCATTTGTTGGAGCTGTTTTATATGGTACGTGCAACCTCTTCATATTACCTTTGCACTTGCAAGTTGGAATTTGCTGACTTATACATTGAACAAATTCTACCCTATTTTTCAAAGATGGACTTACTTTGTTCACTATACATCCATTGTGTCGATCATTTCTAGTCTTACTACTTTTTATTTGATCATTTCACTAATGAACTGCCTTGTTAGTTTTACTCGTTTGGTGCTACAATTTCAAAATTTACGCAGTAGTTATTTTATTTGCAGCGATCTGTGCCAACTTATCACCAGAGAAAATGTTGTCATTTGCTTCATATGTGGTAAGAAAAAAAAAACGAATGCCTAATGTGAATTTATAATCAATTTTAAACATAAAGAAGTCTGTTACACAAATGCACAGCATAAAGAGACACTTTAGTCTTGTTAATTTTTATACTTTCCTATAGAGCCAATTTGTTAGGTGCTACATATAAACATATTTGTTGTTTGCTTTTGATGCTAATTACAGGCCGCAGCCAAATGTAGAGCTCTTGGAGCTCGTAGTGGTCTTCCATACCGCACTAATCCATACCTGGCATCCTTTACTGAGTAGAGCAGTAAACTGGTCATCAAAATCCTCAGCGTAGTATGCAAGAAACAAGGCTTCAGCATACAAATTGTTTGCTGTTGTATTCCAGATTATAACTAATCATTTTTGTTTTTAGTCGCTAATTGTAACTTAAATGTTATAATTTCAGTGTGATAGATTTGTAGGACGATGTGCTATTGTTGGGAAAAATTGTGCAATTTTTTTCTTCATAATCAGATTTGTAAACTGTTAAATGAATGTAGAATAACAACAAGCACTATTGATAACCGAGTTCAGCTAATTATACTTGCCTCTTTAAGTTGTTGTAGATCTTTTACTGAATGAGAAAAATATACAAGGTGTTCATAAAAAACACTCACAGTCCTTAACCAAATTATACTCAGAAAATTGAGATTTTTTCTAAGGCTATTTTTTCCTCTCTCTGCTAAGATTGATACTAAACACCTGATGGGATGCTCTATTTATACATGTATGTAGAAGCTCCTTTTCAAACATCTTTTATTTTCTTTATGCTAACCAATTAGTTATTGGCTTCCCTTATTTTTCTCAACAAAAGGTTGTACAGCAACCTCTTTTTGACCGACAATCTCCTACATGAAACCTTAGCCATGAATTACCTTTCTCCCTCTGTCCCAGGGGACTGGTCCTTGTATAGGCAAAAATGACTGGCCAAAGATGTGTTGATTGGCTTGACATCGCCCATGTTGAACATGATTGGTGTACTCTAACTGAAATAATTACAAAATCCCTCTTTGCTTATATATCTAGTGATTTTCATTTCATGAATCTTCTTTGTTGAACTGAAGTCTTTTATTTCAATTACAATTGTTGCTTCAAGCTTTTGGTCTCATCCATGTCTGAATCAACTACTGACATATCTTCCACATAAAGTAACAAAATGATATATAATTAAACTATATCTAACGAAGAAGAAACACTTATCAACATTGCACATCTAGAAACCTTCCTTGTGTAATTTAAATTAGAGGTATCATTTCCTTTTTATTATTATTACAGTTGCATAACATAAAAGGTATCTCCAATGTCATGTTATTTATTAATAAAAGGAATATATCATGGTCGAGATTTGCAAACTCACATTTTTCAATCCATCTTATGCCTGACAATTAAAAACTTTTTTTAAAAAATGAAAATTAAATAAATTGATGCTCACTTAAAACTTGGAAAAAAATTACTTATTTTAAGTTGACAACATTTGGACTACAAATTATATAACTAAAAAAGAGTAAAAAAAATATGAAATATAATAAACGATGTGAAAACATGAGATAGATATAAAATTTATTGTCGTATAAAACATTGAATAACACAACTCTTTTGAGACTTGACATTGAATTATAAATTATTCATTTGGTTTCTACAATTATCTCTTTCAAGTTTTACTTTCTATAGGAGAAAAATGTAAACTTTAGTCCTTATATATACATAAAACTTAATCCCTAGGAAAATAAAAGCACTAGTTAAAAACTCAAACTAGTGACTTCTTCTATAAGACTTTGTGAGTTAACATCTATAAAAATCTTATGACACTAATAAATTGCTAAAAAAAAGTGTGTAAAGACTAAATCGTAAATTATTTTATATAAAGGGTGTATTCTATTGTGCACTATTGTGCAAGTTGTGCATGGGTGAACTATCATTCCAAATCATTTGATATATTAGTAAATTAATGAATGACTAAGATTAATAGTTGGTGACTGATTAATAAATAGTTTGAATTTTGCAAACTAGTCCTCGGATAATTTTGCAAACTAATCCTAGTATAAAAGCAACTTATGGGCAATTGTGCAAATTTTTTTATTAACAAATTTCAAAAGTTGCAACCCTAACATATCATGATGGCAAGTATAGATGACCTTCCTTTTGACAATGACAAAAGCAACATCGTCAAGTTGAAACGTTAGCATACCATGATGACAAGACTACATGACCTCCTTTTCAACAATGGTAAGGGCAACATCATCAATGGCATGATGAAATCACAGCCTTCGTCAGATGACTTGAACCTTGCTTATAGTCATAATGTGAGAGATTTTGTTCGATATTTACATAAAACTTATCTCATTCAACATCTTTGTCACTTGGGTAAGAGTTTTTTTGAGATTTTTTTAGCATTTTGATTTCAAAGTGTTGGATGTGGGAATGAATTTATTCATTTTGTTATATTCTTTGCTTTGAATGGTTCCATGTAAAGGTTTAAGGATGAACATGGTCAAATGGTTGTTCCTTAAACTTTAGTCTGATATTAATTCAGTGATTTTTTTTTTTGTATTATATATTTCATTTTTTCATGTGATTAATGTTGCAGCGCATATTGAAATGGGTGGTTTTTTCTTTTGGCATGAGATTTGACTAGGAATATTTTGTACTTTGATAGGTTTGGGTTTGGTTGAAAAAAATTGGAGTTAGGTTGATTTGTATTATTTGTTGGGATTATTTTGATTAGACTAAATAATAATGATTTTCTTGAGACAAATTATTATGTGTAAGTTCATTAGCTTATTTTTATTTGTTAAATTAAATTTGTAAAACTAGTGATACTACAATAATATTATATATTGTTGTGTTTGGTGATAAATTATAAAAAATAAGAGAGGCAAGGAATGTGAAAAGAACATTGACGTCAAATTAATCAATATTGATTAGTTGATGAGTATTCAATATCTTCATATGTTTTATTGTATGTTACTTTAATCTGACCCAATTTAAGTTGTGAAGTATATGATTTTGGTATAGGACAAGTGTGGTTTGTCAATTAAGAGACAAAGTTTGATAGTTTGTGAAACTTGTGTTTTCGCATTGAATCATTATGATTTTGTTCTTTGATGATGACTTTAATATTGATATATTGAGAGTATTTTCAAGATAAGTACATCATTTCTTGGTCATGTTTTTTTATCTTCAATAGGCATTTATATTTGTTGATGGGCTGACCATATGTCATTCTACTCCATTGTAGAATTGACATTCTTCACTTTGTATGTTGGGCAATTGATTGAATCAGAAGGTATTTGTGAAATTTAATTGGTTGACTAAGTAGCATAGTGGGGCCTAAGGAAGATGATTCAACAAGTTGGTGATTATACAACTAGAGGTGCACTACACTTGTAAAATGCAAGTGAATGATATGACTTGCAAAGTTATGTGTAATTGGATATTAGTATTGTCATGATTTCAAATTATTGGGTAATTAATGGTTTGTTTAAGTTTATTGTAAAATTGGTTTGATTAGGATTTGTGTTCAATGGTTAATAAGTACGTTCATTGTTTTTAGTTGGTTTGGAAGACAATAATTTGTTGATGGAATTGGTTTGTTTCATTCCCTTTTTGTTGGTTAGGAAGTAAACATTTGATGAGCTTTTGTATTATTTATGTTTGATTATAAAGTCACACTATGTTTTTTAGTGTTTTTGAAATGAGGTGATATTGTGATGACTTTGTGGATACTTGTTAAAGGAAAATTAATAAAGGATGATCTGAGGTCCAAATGGTCACTTTTTTATTGCCTATCATTCATTATTCCGCTTCAATAAACTTATGAGAATAGGATTTGTATATGCCCACGTCATAGCAAGTGGTCAAAATTAGTAAGAATGGTAACATTTAACAAGTTATGTATTTAATATAGTAGATAGATTGATATCAAAAGTAATAATGTATTTATCAAGTTGATGCATATGATTATCTAGTGGAAATCATAATGTATCTATATAAGCAAAGTGGTAACTAAGTGTCTATGCATGATAATGTAGTCTTTGCTATAAGTGACTACATGGACGCATATATGCAACCTGTGAGAAGTAGTTCATATATTTATTGTTTTGTAATAGGTTTGTTGTTGATGATGTTGTTTTTGACAAAAGGATTATTCATTATAGTAGTTTACATTACCTACAGTACGATTATTTATATAGATGTTGGTGTTTGAGGCTCAATCAGTCTAGTTAATATTAAATGGTATGTTGTGTGTCATGGTAAGTACCTTGTTATTCTTCAATAATGATTATTATGCCTTGTCTTGGAGCAATTTTTTTTGCATAATCATGATATGCCAAATTGTAGAAATGATTTAACCTTTCGTGTTTGTTATAGGTCATTTTATTTGTTGATAATTTCTTACTACTTATTTTTTTTTAGGAAAAATTAAATTAATATAATCTAAAAAGAAAAATATAAAGTATAACATATAAATCATAAATTTGTCCATAAGAATAGTTATTATATGCTTATAATTGTTGGCTTACCAAGGAGTAACCTTTTTTTTTACATAAGTTATGCATTGTATTTGGCTTATGAGGTATTTGTTATTTAACACATGTACATTACATTGGAGTGTGACAAGTAATTAGTGGTATTTTTTTAAAAAAATTGTTAAATTTAATTTAAAAATATTAGACTTATTTTATTTTATGGTATAAATAGTAATTATGTTATTTTAGATTAATGAAGATTTAAATTTTCTATATTTGGGTTTTAAGAGGTGTTGAAGAAATGAATGTGACACATCTAAACCCGACATAGGTATTGAATCAACTAATGAAAATTTAATATACTTAGCAAATTTGTATGAACACATAAAATTACTTCAGCAAAAATAATTATTACATTATTGATGCATATATTGTGATGTCATTTAAATGGTCATAGTCAGTAAATTAATTATCAACTTCATGAATTGTAACATACGCATGTTATATTGGTTATTAATATTTGAAATTTTTAGACTCTAGACGAAAAGTTATATGGATGAAAGTTGTAATAGACTTGATTTCTGGTAAGTACAATGAACTTAAACATTTTGTTGAGGCTCAAGCGACTAAGTTTTGTCAAATACTAGAAATTTGAAAGTTTTAATTTCATTGAAATAGGAATAGTGGAGATACTTTTGTCTAAGCTTTTATTCAACCCTAATATTTTGGTATCTTTGAATGCACAAGACGAGGCATGTGGTGTATAAATAACATTTATACTTTTGTTGAATATTTATTGTTATCATAATATTTTTTTATTAATAAACCATTATATCAGTTTTATGTATCAATCATTTTGACTAACATTGGATCAATACATATAAATTGGTTACATGTATTTGCACATCTTTTTGTTTGACAACTTATATATCCATTGTTGTTTATTGGTATTGTACATGGTATTTGAACTTCTTTAATAATTAACTTATTGAATGCATATTTTTATGGTTATTTGTAACTTCTTTGGTACAAGAAGGAGAATTAGAAACCACATACACAGTCTAATAAACTAGTTCACTATGTTATGAGTATCCTTTCATTCTTTAACCAACTCAGTACCACTTCAATTTATTGTACACAACATCCTGATCTTTTTCAATATTTAAAAATACATTGTTTATGTATGCAGAATATTATGTTAAGCACATTAATTGGACCTAAAGTTTAGGTTTATGAAATTTGTGCAACCAAGTGGGTAGTACATCAAACTTTTGTACATAATTACCAACTCAAGACAACTACAACTATAACAACAAATATTCTGACAACAGTAAGTAGGTTTTACAGTATTATCAAGTTTAACACATAATTTAATACAATCAAATAACAAACAAAAGATTATGTTGGGTAGATTTCACATGATGCTGATTGTCTATTAAGAATGATGACGAACACAGTTGCCTTTCATGAGACTTTTGTTTGGCATTAATATATCTTCATATCAACAAGCTTTAAAAAAACAAATCACAAAATTATAACATGTTATAAAACTTCGTTGAATTTTTAGAACTCAATAAACAATGTTCAAATGTACTATAAAAGTATAATTAAATGCCTCAATACCTATAGCAAATGAAATTGGTCTAATTGACTTGCGTCCATCATCACTGAGAATTAAATCTAAGTTGTAGTCTGCCAATTTTTTTATTTCATTAGTATAATTTATGAATACTTTTTTGTTTTCTTATAAATAATGAAACATATTGAATTATAAATGATACATATTTCACTTAAGGCTTTTGATAGATTAACTTCATAGTTGTAAATTGATCTTAAAAGTGACTCATATCTACCATCGAGACTATCATCGTCATAGCTTTTCACATGGTAATCCTCATTGTACCACAAGACAAAACAACAACATTATTATAATACTCATTAACCAACCCAAATCTATTCAAATGATGTTTGTAATTCATATAAAAACACTAAAAGAAATTATTAATAAGTAGTTAGCATTAACCTGATCATTTGTAGAAACAATACTAGTTTCTTCAAATTTCACAGTCATTCTAGTTGGACTATGACATTTCACTAGTTGGGTGTTGTGTTTGGCAGGTTCTCTTGTTGTGACCACTTTGCTTACACAAACTACACTTAATCAACTTTTTTTATCTGTTGCCCCTACTCCATGATCCTTGTTGAGTATGTCTTCCTTTACTTCTTACAATGGCAAGATTTCTTGTTATTCCACTAACTACTTGTGTCCTATCATTTTCTTCTTCACATTGACTAGCTTTCTTAGCTTTAAGTTGAACAATTTCATTTACAACTAAAGCTAATTTATTAGCATAATCCTCATATGTTTTAGATGCCCAAGTACACAGTTCTTTACAATACTCCATAATGACAAGTATCTAGCATATTTATGTGAGTATCAAAATTGGGTTGAATAACTACCCTTAACCTCATTCTTGATTGTCATAGTCCACCTTTTCAATGCTAGAGATTTTGGCAAATATGAATAATGAAAATACACCAAAATTACAAGTATGTGAGGACATGGAATCTCAAATGATTCCATTCCTAAGCATGCACACTTTAACTCACATGGTTTTGATTGATAAGAGACATGTTACTACTTATACCTCAATTCATACTTTGTGACAATATAGATAACAACCAAAGGTCTCTTTGTAGCCAATTACACTCATAATAGATGAACTATGAAGTTGAGCTCAAAACAACTTGAACATTTCTCTAGTATAAAACTGTGTAGTCAATCATTATAGGCTACAAAAATATGTATGAGCATAGGATCACCATGAATAGAGTCGAAGCTAGCTTAGACTTCTCTATAACACATGTAGTTGAACAATCAATTAAAGTGTTGAACAAACTTTATTAGATTAATCCTTAGATGAATAATTTTTTCAATTGTGAGTGAAATCCTTCACAACGAGAGGTCACCTTAAATCCATCAAAAAAGTTTCCTTTAATATGAGTTATAGACCACATTTTCCTTTTATCATATAATTCTACAACCCAAGGATGATCATGCACATTAAACTTGTCTGACAATTTTGTCCATTTGTTCCAAAATTCACCTATGTCTAGGTCGGCCAAAATGCATTTTTCCAATGCTTTGGTAAAAACAAGATTCTTAACATTGTTTGTTGAATTTCTCAATAAATGTCATATACATAATCTATGATGACAGTTTGGGAGCACTTTTCTTATGTCATTTTTCATTGCAACATCACCATTGGTGATAACTGACATAAGACACTTTCCTTTCATAGCTTCCAAAAATTGTTGAGGTAACTAAATGTATATTTGAAATAATAGCGCACTCAAATATTGTTGTGATTATGATGGTTAACACTAGAAAATACAACTACATGACATAAATATTTATTTTTCTCATAAATAGCATCAAATGTCAATACATCACCAAATACTTCATAGTTAACTTGATTCATACCATCACACCAAAACAAAAGTTACAATCTATTTTCCTCGTCAATTATGTGCCAAACAAACATTAAGGGATCATTAACTTTTAACCCACTAAGATAATCCAATACAGTTTTAGCATCCAAACCTTGCAACTTTCTTTGCCTTCCAACTTGGTTTTACATATCTTTTTTACTATATTCAAGCCTCTCATACCCTCTAGGATGGTTTGTGAGCGAACCATAAATTTAAGGGTTGTTTATTCCAACCTTTCTCATTTTATTCATTTGCATTACATCTAACTCACTCAATCTCCTATAGGCTACCAACATCTTACAATACTTATCTTCTAGTAAATAATGGTTATGGTCATCATAAAAATAACTAATGTACCAAAGCCTACTATTAATTTCAATATGGACTTTATGTTTTGCTTGACATCCATACCTTGTCTCACATTTTTCTTCTTACTTGTGATTCTCAATGTTTGACCGACGAATTGAAACATACAAATGTTTATTGCAATTTTTTTCCTTTACTATTTCTTAGGACTTTGCTTTTCCTTGCAACGAACTCATTCACTTTTGCAAACTAATAATAAAACAAGAAGGTAATCTCAAGACTTACATATTTAACATTCATAAGATTATGTGGTCTTAAAGTATGCGAATCAAAACTAAAAATATCATTCAAGGTTGTAATGATGACCCCTTTTCACTATCAAAAAATTCAAACCGTTCTTCATCTTCAACATTTTCACTATCCTTTTCAAAACCTTCCTCCACAAGACTACCAACAGATTCATTTCGTTCAGTTTCACCCACAACATCTTCATATCCTATATGTTGAGAAATATCTTTCAACTCCTACAACATAATCCAATAACTTCAATTACAACATCTCATGATCAAGTTCACTAATTTTATATTGTCTAACGAATATTTATATACACCAATTTTGGGGGAATAATATTGACATTATAAACAAAGTTTTGATATTACTTTCAAACTATGTGGTACATTTATAAACTAAAATACTAAATTAAATTAATAAATTATTATAATATTCTCAAACAAATTGTCCTTAATGTTAAAGTAAACAACACTAAAAAAAAGAATATATAATAATAATTACGTCACTCATCATAGTATTATCTAAAGTGTCTATGTAATATTATATGACAATGATTATCTATTTTGATATGTCTATTTTCTCCATTCATTATGCATTCTCCATTAGTAACAACAACGTCAATCATCTTGTAAAATAAAATTTGAAAGGTTAACCAAAATACCAAAAAAAAAATCATTACACTAAACCAAAGTCACTTCATATTTAACAATCCACATTAACTACATACCCAAAAATAAAGTTTTGCGATTCAAGTTAGCAATTATCACTTTATCACACATCAGAATAATTTAAGACGACAAAATAATTATTTTAAACTTAATATTATTTAACCTTAATCATTATAAATACATTTGAATCAATTTATGCACATTTTTAGATTTATAATTAATTATAGGTATCTCATTCTTCAAATTAAACATTTTCATCTTTCAAAACATAATTGAAAACTCATAATGATGATATTACTATAACAACAATAAATAAAATAATATTTGATATGAAATAGATGAAATAATTGATATTTCAATTAATAAAAAATTGTAAAGAATAATATCTCAACCCAATGGAAACCATAAGAATTAAAGCATCAGGATGATAAAAAAAAAATTAAAAAAAGGTACAAGGATGATACCATGAATATATGAAAAATAAATCCAGAAATGAAGCTTTTATTTAAAAAAATTGGGAGGTTGAAATTGAAGGCAACGTTGATCTACTATAGTTCAATCTGGCGCCACCACCAACCACTGAGTACTCACTCTCAATTCAGAAACGAAAACATGTCGAACCTCTGCACTGTTACATCCAAACCTTCTTCAAGCTTCATATTCCGCGTTCAACCTCACCCACTTCTCAACTTCCACAATGTAACTAACTTCTACAATGGTTCTTCACTAATTTTCTAATTATTTATTCCTAATTTTTGTTGTTTTCTTTTCATTTACTTAGTTTGGGTCAAGGAGATGGAGGCATCGGTGCAGCCTCAGCATGTCCTCCGATCTTCAAAACGCCGTCGTGGTAAGCTCTCTTTCTCCCCGATTCCATTTTAAGCATTGCCATCAAAATTAGAGAGTTTATTTCTTTAATTTTCACATATTAATTAATTATATGTATGCAGGTGGGGTGTGGAGGGGTGTCCATCGATTTCTTGGCTAGTGTTGCTGCTTACCCTAAGCCAGATGACAAAATCAGAAGCACCAGCTTAAAGGTACCTTCTTCTTCTTCTTCTTCTTCTTCTTTCACATTTCATGAATGCTTTTGTGTTGTGCTCACATTGATGGTGGCTTTTCTCAGGTTCAAGGAGGTGGCAATGCCGGTAATGCCTTAACCTGCCTTGCTCGATTGGGCCTAAACCCAAGGCTCATTTCCAAGGTTCCTTTTATTTATCGTTTATTTATTTAAATAAACTCAGTTTAATTTGTATGTACTGTAAGAATAAAAAAAATTACCCATTCAATCGATCAGAAATCATTGCAGGTATTGTGTGAGTTAACAAACTTATCATATATATTAGTTTATGATTGGATGATAACATAAAACCCTTTATAGTTATACTGTCAGTGGCTAAGTGTATACATTATTTACTCATAACCCTATTACAATGCTTATTTTTTTAAAATATGATGCCATATATTTATTTAATGGTTTAAATCCGATGCTGATATGCACACCGGTTGGATGCGCATTAGGTTGCTGATGACAGTCAAGGCAGGAGTATATTAGACGAGCTACGAGCTGATGGGGTAGATGCATCCTTTATTGTGGTAATTTTTTAAGACTGTTATGTTTGTAATTTGTGATTCCGTGATGAAATGCTCATTAGCTTCTTTGAACTCTTGCACCTGGTTGTGTTTATTTGTGTGTGTATGCATTTTATTTTTTAATTTCAATGCTATTGGTACTCTCAATGTTCTCTTTACACTCCCAACTAACTACTGAGTGCAATTTCCTCTAGTATCCTCAGTTAAATGTTAACAGACAAATTAATGACTTATTTTGTCAAGGTTGATTTGGATTTTGCAATTAAAAACAGTTAGCGGGGGTTGTGAATAGACAATTGAGAGGGCATCTGCCCTAACTATAGTCTTTTAATACTTTTTTTGGTGGATGTGTTCCCTGTTATTTGCAGGTGTCTAAGGAGGGAACTTCACCATTTACATATATTATTGTGGACAACCAAACGTAATGGTCATTGGCTTACAACTGGTTACACAATCTTGACTTTGTATATTCATGATCTAAATTCCAAAAGGGGGGAGGCAGCAGGACAGAGTATTAGTTGGGTAGATCTAGTTAAGATTTTCTTCACTGTCATCTGAATGTTTTTTACATAAAATAGTATAGATAGTCATAGTGTTGTCCTTCTGTTTGCATTGAAGAAGAAAAAAGGATGAATTTAACTGAAGCTGCAAACTTTGCAGTTTTACATGTCTATTGTCTATAACCTGCCTGGTCTGTTGTCTCCATTTTCTCATGTTTATCATATTTGGACACTTGACAATACTCTAGACTTGTTTCAACCAACCATCAATGCACGAATTAGACAGAAAAATCATTTTTAGTTGTAAGAATACAACAAAAACTATGTGGTATCATTGTTCATAATAATATTGTGATCTTGAAGCATTTCTTCCCGGAGACTGTTGATAATTTAAATTGTAACTTGACTCATTTTAAGTGTGATTTTTCAGGAAGACCCGTACTTGTATACATACCCCAGGATATCCTCCAATGATACCAGAAGACCTGCCAAAATCAAGTTTATTATCTGCGTTGGATGGAGCAAAAATTGCTTATTTTGATGGGAGGTTGCCTGACACTGCTCTAGTTGTTGCCCAAGAGGTTATCATCTATACAATTTACTTGCAACTCTGATGCAAACTATAAGTGCTGGTTGTATTTCATAGTTGAAGCTACAATAAGGAAAATAGAAATTGAAGGCTTGAAGCATCCAAAATTTCAAAGAAGCATACACTTATTGAATTTAAAAAGGGGAGAATTTAGAGGAAATAAAATAAAATTTAAAGAGTGCTTTTATGTACACAATTTTTACTAGTTTTGTGAATGCTGCAAGTAGCTTTTATGTAAATTCCCTTTGTGTCTTTTACACATTCCTCTTTTTTTTTTTCTTTTTTTTTTTCTCCTGCTTGTAAAGGAGATTGAGGATGTGAGAAGAGAGCTCCATCTGGAGGGAAGTAAACAAAATCTTACATTTTTTCAGTGCAGGCAGTTAGAAAGAATATACCCATCTTAATTGATGCAGAAAGGCCAAGGGAAGGGTTAGACGATCTCCTCAAATTAGCTGATTATGCTGTATGCTCAGCTAAGTTTCCAAAAGTAAGTGCATTCTTTTCTCTGAAGTGTTGTTGTAACAAATGTATAATACTAGAGGTTCTTTTATCAACATTGTTTTCATGTTCAGAAATGTTGAATTGATGTTAACAGTCCACTTTTCTGTTCTCAGTCAATTAATAAATGTATTATTTACTTTGTAAAATATGTGCTGTCTTATCATCACAAGAAAAGAAAGGACTTTTTGTGTGTCTGTGTGTGTGTTGCATGCTCATATTGTAATATGTTATAATCTTGCACATCAGTGCATGTGTTATTTCAGTTGTCTTATCTGTAAGCTATAATCTTGTTATGGGAAAGGGACATTGCTTTCCTATACCAATGGTACATATCATTTTCCTTTTCTGATTGCTATGACTTTGTTAATTTCATACACATTTTTCCATTTATTTTACTAAAACCTTATTTTTACTCTATTTGGTGGGTTTAATTTATTTTTTGCATCATTAAATATGCATGCACTTTTTGCTGCTGACAGGCATGGACAAAGGCATCAACTGTTCCACAAGCTCTTGTTTCAATGCTTTTAATGTTGCCCGACCTAAAATTTGTGATTGTAACTTTGGGGAAAGATGGTTGTATAATGCTGGAGAGAAGTGTTGATGGTACGTATAGGTGATAGTGGGCATATTAGTCACCATGTTTTATTTGTTTTTCATGTAACCAGAGTTTCATTTACTGTGCCTTTTCTGGCAGCAGGTCCTTCCACAGAAGAAGTGGATGTAGACAGCTTATTGGAATCATTGGAGTTAAAAAGGAATAAGAGTGTATCCATTCCAACCTGCATATCATCAGTAATGTCCACAAAACCCAAAATTATTTTTCCCATGTTTTGCTATTACTGAAGTCTAACACCAAGCTTTATGCCACTGTGTGGAGTAAGCTACTTAGATCAATTGATGTTGTTGGGCTATATCAAACACCCAGCTTTTAGTACAAGAAATGTCAGCAACACACTTTTTTAAACACACTTATTATTAGCTGAAATTTATTGGAAATAACAAATTTGTGAGCCTCCACTTGTGATTTTATAGTTTTCAATTAATTTTAACTGTAATAGTAGAGAGTTACTAGCACTCCTCTTTTTGGTAAAACCATTTACAGTAATGTACTAATGTATTTTGTAAAGGCTTCTCCAATATATATATATATATATATACCTCCATTCCTCTTTAAGTGTAGGATAAGGACATGATATTGGTATACGAGAAATGACGCTCTTTTAAACACACTCATTATTGGTTCTAGTTTATTTGAAATTACAAATTTTTGTAGGTCTTCTTTTTTAATGAACCCCCACTCATTATTTTATAATTTTCAATAAATTTTAACCAATATTAGAGTATATGTTAGAAAGAAGGTGTTGCTAGCTCTCCTCTTGGTGTGTGTATATTTATGCCCTCTGTTTTTAATTTGCCAATATGCCCTTTCACTTGTCAACTACAGATTTTATTGGCATAGGAAATGTACAAAGTATGTAGGATTATAAATATGAGAGGAGGGTTAGAAGAGTGGTTTTCTTTTAAATTTGGATTTTTCAATACTTCATTACCGAATTTTATGATAAGTGTGTAGAACAATTAAGCTTAAAGGGAACATAAGGATATAATTGAAGAATTATAATTAATGTTATATTGAACTTTTTTCTAATATGTCAATTAAAAACACATAGGAATGTGCGTGTATGTATTGAGAATTTAAAGAAAAAGATTCATAATTTTATAATATCATGCATATAAACTTCAAGTTTACAATATCTTGATATATGCATCATGTGTCACAGTGCCAGTAGTTGCTCTTGTATAAGCTCCTCTTGCAAAACATGGAGCATCATTTCTATTGACATTTTCTAAAGAGTTTCCTGATGAACTTGTCGATAGTTTAACTAGCAATGAACAAGTAAAATTGTGTTGTTAAAAGATTTGAATTATTGTGTTTGAACAACGTGTCCTAGAAGTCTGTGTCCCACATGCAGACTTAATTGGACTATCTTCCATTTGAGCCAATTTCATGTC
This sequence comes from Pachyrhizus erosus, assembly GCA_026544285.1. NCBI lineage: Eukaryota > Viridiplantae > Streptophyta > Magnoliopsida > Fabales > Fabaceae > Pachyrhizus > Pachyrhizus erosus. The sequence continues at coordinate 37,048 of JAMLFT010000253.1, forward strand.
ACTGAACTGAATTGTTGTATGCAAAATTAACGCAAATGCTATAATGCTTAAACCAAGCACCGTGGGTGTTCTTTAAACATTCATGAGGCTCATATTGTCTCATCCTCTGGCATGAGCTGGCCATTTTTTTGCAAACTGTTCTGATAATAACCTATACAACTCATTATTTATTTCTAGTGATAGTAATAAGACATTCTACGGATGCTAGAAAACCTTTGCAGAATAGATTACCACATCCAATAGCCCTACATATTTGCCAATCTTTGACATGAACGACACCAAAACCATTAAAAAGCCGAGGCAATTTTTGTTGTCTACAAGCACACCAGTACAAAGGAAATTTGAGCAACTATAATTTAGTATTCCCTGAAATTCTTTGTTTAGTCTTATAGAATTGCAGCATTTGAATTAACCTCTTCTGCATATTAATTTTTTTATTTTAAAAGCCAAAGAGTTAATTGTGTAAACTAAGAATATAAGTGCTACAGAGAAATGAAATATTTTTCTAGACGAGGTAAAGCCAAGTGACTCGGATTCTTGAAGTTCTAGAAACAGTGATTGTAACTTGAAAAAAAATTACATGCTTGTTTGGGCTTTTGTTCAACTTTTTAGTCATGTTTTTTTTCCATTTAATTCACCCAGTCAGTGGCAAAATTGAAGGCAGAGGGGATAGGAACAGTTAGTGGGAAGTTATATGTTGGAACAGCTGAGAGTATTCCACCATCAGAGCTAGTTGATACCACTGGTGCTGGAGATGCATTTATTGGAGCTGTTATCTATGGTAAATGCAACAGCTTTGCTCTAATCTTTTCCTTGTGGTCTTTTGAAAGCCATGATATCAAAATGTGCAACTTGCATAGAAACTTCTGCATGACTTATGTTTTCATGACCATCATATTTAACTTTTCCTCTGAATATACGGATGAGATCTATTCTGTGCTTGCTTTCAGCTATCTGTGCCAAGTTTACACCAGAGACAATGCTATCCTTTGCTGCTAATGTGGTATGTGGTCTTGTACTCAAGTATCATCATACACACACACACAAAAATATGATGTGATATTTGGCATGCCTTATTTTGTACTTCAATTAGGAAAATGTAAATGCATTAAATCTATTTAATTGAAGTTTACTTTCATAATTGGATTGGATAATTTGCTTGCCTAAAAGTCAATCCAAACCGAACCCTTAGCATTGAGGGAATGGATTAGGTACAAGAGCTTATGCTTATGCATTTTAATGCCATTTCAGGCAGGTGCCAAGTGCAGGGATCTAGGAGCACGAAGTGGTCTTCCTTACCGTGCAGACCCACGCTTAGCATCCTTTGTATTGGAGAAGTTGAGTAGTTCAGCTTGACATGTAAGAATACACAGCTGCATTCTGTTTTCACAACTAGGCTTACGGTCAGTTATGCTATAGTTTCAAGTATAAATAGCTTGTAATCTTTCAAAGTACTGATTTTCCAGTGGTCGTGCCTTGTGCATATGAGATGTCATCGGTGGGATATTCGACCGAATTGTTCAGTGGAGTTAATGATCTTTGGACATTTAAATTTTTTGGCTTCTATATCTTTGATTTTTCATAGTTGAAGTGAGGGAGGGAATGGATATTATCTGCTTTTAGTTTTTATTTGCTCAGGTGTTGACTTCCTATCATGGATTACAATGAAATCATAGGATAGTGTTATATTTCGGTGTAATGGGAGAAGATCAAAGTTTAAAATACAAAAATAAATTTTAAAAGGGTGTTACCAGCAACTTTATTTGGTGATTAGAAAAATTAGAAAGCAAGAAAAATTTATAAGGTGGAAATTGAAGTCCATTGCATCTTTATACATTACGTAAATAATTATACTCGAACATATTTAATTTATCCCCAAAACTGTGACAAAGATTAACAAACTAATAGATACATTAAACCTTAATATTTATAAGAATAATAGAAAATATTTTTTACAAGTAAAAAGAATAAAATAATATATAAATTAAATATTTACAAACTAAAGAATAATAAAATAGAAAAAATTCAGAAAAATAAATTATGGAAGTTTATACATTCAACTTAAGTATTATTTTAAGTGTAATAGAAATTAAAATCATGTAATTTTTTTAAAAGGAACAACAATACATAAGCTAATTTTAATTAATTAAAAAGAATTTGGTTAAAGTAATTGATTTTAAATAATTATTAGCATAAAAATAAAGAGAATTAGTAAATCGAATAAATTAACAAGAAGCTACAGTTTTCTAGCTTTTTATTTTTTTATACTTAAATTTTGTTTTTTTATCATTATGATATTTTTATCACTTTTTACATTTGGGATTTTAAACAAAAAATCAGTTTTAAAACTAGTTTTCATTCTAAACCATAACTGGTTTTAACCGGATTTAGCCTCTCCACACTGTTTCTCTAAGTAATAATGTAATACGCAATCTAATGGAAAATTCTACTGTCATCATATACATCATAAAATAGATTTTCAATATATAAATTGGGAAGCAAAAGCTCATACAATCCGATGGCAAATTTGTTTTCATTACCGATAGTAATTTCATCAGGAACTTCTAGGGAAAAAGTTTAATGCGTCATGACATATGGTTAATTACATATGGTTAATTATACATAAAAATGTGATTAATTTTATCTTATGATTAATTAATAATAAATAAATATGATTATATAAATATATTAATATTGATAACGTGATTAATTATATATAAAAATAAGATTAATTTTATTTCATAAATGATTAATAATGTTGTAAAATTATTGACTATTATATGTAATTAACTGCATATGTTAATATGATTAATTCTATCTTATAATTATTTAAAAATAAATAACCATGATTATATTAATTATTAATATATAATTAATAATATCATAATTATTGAAATATTTAATAATGATTAATTTTATTTTATAAATGATTAATCATATTAGAAATTATTAAAATGTCCAATAAAAAGTTAACCACTTACAAAATATACTTAACCGTATTCATAAACGTGATTAATTATTTGTGCTGGATTGACTTCTGGTATACATGTTTCATATTACAGATGTAGAAATATCAGTATTCAACTTTTAGTGGCAATAACGTACTGCATATTCGAATATCACATTTCAATTCCACCACCAAGAGACAGCCTGAATAGATAAACAAATATCATCCCAAACGTTGCTATTGCATGCAATGGCCACAATTTACAGGTTTTCTTAGTTATCCACTCTCTAATATGCGATTTTCATTAAATAGCAAGTATGATTAAATAGCCAAAGCCACATTAGTGTAGAACCTGCATCCCAACAACGTAATCAAACTGCATCATTGAATCAAATTTCACACACATTTACATGAAAGTTGTTGGTTTCAATTTTAGGATAAATGAAAAACAAATTAAAAAAGAAATAATATAATTTTGTTTTGTACTGTAAAAATAATATTAAAATACATAAAAAAGCAACTAAATAAAAATCATGTTCTATGATTTTAGGAGTTATTACTTATAACTAAATAATAAAATTTAAAATTAACTAATTTATTAACAATCTAATAAAATATTTTTACCTTTACTAATTAACTTATTCAAATTTAAATTAAAATTATTTTGACAGTATCTAAGACACATCCAATACTTATTTTTGCCTTAGAGGCTTCAAACTCTTAGCTTTTTTATAAAAAATTCAACTTGCTCATTTAGAATGGTTTGGTAAAAACATTAATAATTTGATTTTTTATTCTAAACAAGTCTTTTCCTACTAAAATATTTTTGCTTCTCTCTTATATGACTGAACCTTAGCATTTTTAACTTTCAACTTTTCAATCAATTCTTTAATTTTAGTATTTAGTGATGACATTTTTACACCATAACTCCTTATCTTTGATTCAATAGTCTTCAACTCTAAATTCAAAGTTTTTACACACTTCTCACCATGTTCAATTTTCTCAACTTTTTCTTTTATTTCATTTTTCCTCAATTGTATATGCTCATTTGTGTGCTCCTATGTCGGTTTTGCTTGAGTAGCACCACTGAGAGACTTGAAGGCTGCTATTTCAGAACCAACTTGTTTTTTTTTTTCAGCTTCTTCTTTCTTTTGTCATAATGAGTCATATCCTCTTTTATTGAAGAGACAATTTGCTCCTCCTCCAATGGATTTAAAACAAAGTTTTTCCTTGTCATTTTTACTTGGAAAATGTCTTTGTCATATGTATCTCTAATTGTGCAACTTTTGTTTCGAACAACATTTTATAATATTTTTTAACTACTTGTTCAACACTCAACAAATTCTTATCAATTTTAAGAACATACAACACATCAAAAATGAACTTTGTATTTGAGTAAGTTGAAATTGTTATTATTCTTTTTCCTTTTACAATAATGTTCTTGTTATTTCCAACTTAAACCTTCGTTGTGCTTGCAATGCTCAGTTCCTTGAATAGATCCTAGTTGTTTGTCACATGGTTAATACAACCACTATTAATTTTGACTTGATTCATTGCTAGAGAAACATGTGACAGAAAATAAGTAATCATCCTCTTCTCGATTAGCAACCTTTGTCTCTTTACTATGTGGTTGATTCTTATTTCTACAAATAATAGCTTCATGTCCCATTTGATTACATTCACTACACTTAGCATCGGGTCTTTTCCAGTATCTAAATGGAGGATGACCTTTCTTTCCACAATGCCGACATAGTGGATATCTTGATCTACCTTCTGAGCTTTTTTCATGTTCTTCCTAATTCGCCCTCCAATTCTTTTCTTTTGTTCTTTTGTTCTTTTGTTCTTTTGTTCTTTTGTTGATTTACAACTTAGCTTGTAAAACTCCTTCCATTGTGTTTTCTTGTCTCATAAGTCTTCTTTTATCTTGGGCTTGTAAAGCACTTAACACTTCTATCAAGAAAATAGTTGTCAAATCTTTAGAATTTTCTAAAGAAGGAATTATGAATTTTCAAGAAAAGTAACTAGAATTTTTTAGACAATTCTAGAATCCTTGAACTTTTAACCAAACAACCTAACTCGATTTACAATGTCAAGAAATTGATTAGAATACTTTTTCACTGTCTTAGACTCTTTCATCCTTTGCATTTTGAACTCCCTAATTAAGTTGAGAGTTTTCATCCTTTTGATTCTAACATCTTCTTTATATTCTTTATTGAGAAAACTCATATCTCTTTCGGCGACTTCAATGTCATGATTCAAGTGAAGATAGTAGACGAAACAAAAACAAACAAATAAGTCTTTGCTTTTGACTTCCTTATTTTTCTGTCCGTCTGATTTTTTATTTGGGCAACTTAGGGGTTGTCTGGGAGAGGAAGAACTTCATAATCCACTTCTACAGGTCCCAAAGATCCAGTGCTTCTAGGTAAGCTTCCATTCTCATGACCTAAATTTGATAATTTTTCTATCAAACACTAGATGAGTAATTGATGAAATGGTAGTTTTTCCATTCATGGCAACCCATTGTCACAAGTACCTTAAGAATAAGACTCTGATACCAATTGTTGGTTTTAGTTTTAGGATAAAGAAAAAATAAATTAACAAAGAAATATAATTTTGTTTTACACTGTAGAAATGTGTTATTTTATTAAATGACTTGTATTTAAATACACAAAAAATAATTGAATAAAAATCATGTTTAATAATTTTATGAATTGTTACTGATAACTTAATAATAAAATATAAAACTAACTAATCTACTGCTAATAACCTAATAAAATATTTTTATCTTTACTAATTGACTTATTCAAATGTAAATTAAAAATATTTTGATAGCACCTAAGGCATATACCCAACAAAAATATTAGTAAACCATCATTTCCAAAATTTAAGTATAGCATACTTCATAGTCTTTTTTCCATGTATTGTCAGTAGTTGACTTCTCTTCTTTAGTGATGGTTAATTAACATTCATAAAATTATAAGGTGTGGTTAATTTAATGCTGTCAAATTATGATTTCCCCTTCTCCTTTATGTGAGGTAAAGTGAACTTAAATCAGTTATGATTGAAACTATAAACATAAAAACAAAGACCTTAAAAGAGTGCAGTAAGTTTACTTAATCTCTCCATATATCAAAGATGGAAACAACCCTAAAACAGTCACGGGTAGTTTTAAATTAAATTTGTATTGATGCACTTAACACTGGTGAGTGGCATAGCGTGTGTTTACCTCCGTGTCTCTAACATGCGTATGTAACGATTTTCACGTCAAATGAAGCAAAAGACGCAGAAGCTTCATATTGTAGCTTCTGGCAAACGCGGATCACCTTGTGTTGGACGCACATCCAAACATGCGGATAAACAAGAGCAAGATGTATATCTTACTGATTTTCCGTACTCATAAGCTTGATCCAGAAGATGAGAGCACTCCAAGTCTTCACAATGTTTCTTCTTACTACCACTCAGACAAACTATAAGTGGAAGCCAAAAAAATAGTATAATATAATAAGAGGGAAGCGCCATAGTTTATGCACCTAAACCAGAACCTTAAATGCAATCCAAAAATGTTTGCGCTCTATTTAGTCACTATGTAACTTGCAAATTCAACAGAAATGGAAGTGTAGCAGATGGAAAGAAAGGAGATACCGACTATACTATTAGAGAAAGAGAGAGATGGTAGAATTCATCTGCAAAGTCTTAATCCCCCATACCCTGTATCTAACATCTGTTTCTGTGGTGCACGAGGGTATCTAGAGTAATGATAGGATGATGACAGTATTTGTACAAAAACTTCATAATGGATTGAAGTTCATTTAGTTTTTTTAATGTGATTAGTCATTGAACACTATCCGTTGATATAGTTTATATAGCATTTGTACACAATTGATGATGATTAGATCATTGACCAGTCATTATTGCCAACAAAGGTGTACAGCAGAATTATCCTGTCAGATATGATGTTTCAAAGGAATAGCTTCAGTTGCGATGTTCGAAAAAGTTTGTTTACATTTAAATGGGCGATTTTGCATTTGAGCTCTATTGCTGAAACATTTCATAGCTCAAATTTTATTATCTCGGTAAGGAATTTTCTAAATGAAGAAACGCTTACTTCATTCTGAGAAGAATTTAACAATGAATAAAATCCAATTGAAGCAATTGGTCCGCTTTTTTAATTCCATTACTAAACAAACCAGCAACTTCAATGAGAACTTACATTGGAATTACAGATTGTCTATCATCATCAAGTGATGTTATCAGCTTATCGTAAGCATAATATTACAAATAAGTCAATCCACCAAAAAAGCCTACCCTTGTGAGCACCAAGTTGGTCATTCTATTATTTTTAACGTAAATTTGGTTGTTGACTACACATTAATTTAAATTAATGTTTAGAGATATTTCATGTTATGCCCTTGATAGGCTTCATCTGACATTACACAGTGACCCAATAGAAATCTCATTTGTTATTAGAGCACCACCAACACTAAAATAAGAATAGCAACCTAACCTTATAAAAGGATACCGACTATCACCCTAGACACTATCATATACATTCCCAAATTACAACTCGTATTTTCAGTGTTAAAAAGTGCCAAACAAATGTATACCGACTAAACACTCTCCGGCCAATCAAAAACCATTGGAACACTAAAATCAAAAGGTTATCTGGGCACAGTAAGAGCCTGCAGAATAGAAGGCAGTGAAGAGAAGACGAGGTTAGAATAGTTTCAATTATTGCCATAAAATTTCCCATCGCAATGCAAAAACGACTCATTCTTCTGTTCAAACATTTCAGGATATCTAAATTGATTAATTAAGCATGAAAGCCCATTTGAATAAGCAAATCATGCACGCTTGTTCAGCCAAAAATGCAGTCAAATATCTAAATTCTGCACAATTAGCAAAGATCATGCTCAACTTCTATCATGTATAACGACTACCTACTTTCTCAAAAAAAAAAAAAAAGTCTAAGCAACCACCAAACGTTATTTGAGCCAACAAATATGACAACCAAAAGATTTTATTTCTCACCAAATGAAGTTACAATGGAATTAGCAAGAACAATTAGACCAAAATCCAACAAGCAGCGATAAGTGGCATCAAACTTTCATTTGCACTATAACTTTAATAAAAAAAATATTTCAAATAACTTCCAACTAGGACCTAACAGGAGGGACAAAAGAACAGGAGTAACATTCATTATAAGAAAACACTGATATAACTACCCACATACTACAATACAGAATCCAGTTTCTGATGTGTTGGATGATCCCACAAGATCAGAATCATAAACAAATAAATTGAGTTCAAAAAATCACTCCACCCTAAAGGATAATAACCTCAACAAACCAAAGGTTTTCCATCAAAGGCCTCTCTTACTTCCACTAAGTCAGGGCAAAATCTTTTTGCAAGAATTTCAACCTGCTCAGCAAATGACTTCCCCCCGTGCTCTCCAATATATTGGACCATTTGGTTCCACCGTTTTCTACATACATCACCAGGCCTATGCTCAAGCAGATTGTCCCAATCTACCTCCTCCATGCAACAAGCATCCAAAGTAAATAAAGCATTTACCAGGCGATAGTCATCAGTATCACTCCATACACCGTCAGCAACCATAGGTGATGTTAATTTATCATACCACTTTTGGCAGCAGACCGCACTGGATCTAGTGGATAATTTGTCACCAATCGCCTCCCAACCAATATTATCTCGCAGCATGCCATGTTTTGAGTTTCTATAACCCTGTGAAGCTCTCACGCATAGATCTAGGTTTACTAAATCAAATAAATTTTGATACTCCGCTTGGGTCCACCGTCCTCGGTTTGTATTGGTTAATTTTATTCTACGCCATGCATCCTTTACATGAATTCGATGTTTGCCCAGTGCTTCAGCTACTGATTTCCAATCAGCTCCATGTTGTTCCTTGACCTTCCGTAAAAATTCAAACTCTTCAGGTGCCCACCTACGCTTTTCACCCCTTTCAAACAGAATATGAGCACGAGTATATACACTAACATAAGGCCTCTCAGGTAAGGCTGCTCCAATATCTTTCCAACAATCTCTAACTTCAGGATGAGATTTGCAATGAAGAACCATATCTAGACCTTCATCTCCCAAACCATGAGACTCTATATAACCAAAAACAGCAAATTTAATCTTCTCATCTTCTTCTGGTGAAAACCTTTTCCCACGGACTAAGCCATCACAACAAACATCCACTTGATCAGAAAAAGTTACCCGTTTGGGTTTGGATGATCCACTCTGTGCAGGAATAGGAGATTCACCAATATCTGCCTCAGCTTTCTTTTTTGTTTTCATCTTCTTGCTTAGATCATCAACTTCAGTGACATCACCTTCATTGCTATGGAACTCACTATTCTCCTTATTTTTGGTTTTGTCACGCAATTTCTTCTTCTTCTTCTTCATCTTCTTACCTTGGCTATCATCTTCACCTTCATTGCTTTCAAACTCATTATACTCCTTACTTTTGCTTTCTTCACTCAGTTTTTTCTTCTTCCTCTTCTGACCTTGGCCATCATCTTCACCTTCATTCCTTTCAAACTCGTTATACTCCTTACTTTTGCTTTCTTCACTCAGTTTTTTCTTCTTCCTCTTCTGACCTTGGCCATCATCTTCACCTTCATTCCTTTCAAACTCATTATACTCCTTACTTTTGCTTTCTTCACTCAGTTTTTTCTTCTTCCTTTTCTTTTCTTCCTTCCTGTATTGACTATCATCTTCATTTTCATTGCTTTTAAATTCATCGCAATCCTCATGCTGCCTTCCTACATCTGATTTGTTCTTCTTCATCTGCTTGCTGTCAAACTCGTGATTCTCCTTACTTTTGCTGTTGTCACACAGTTTTTTCTTCTTCATATTCTTACCTTGGTCATTATCTCCACCTTCATTGCTTTCAAACTCATTATACTCTTTACTTTTGCTTTCTTCACTCAATTTTTTCTTCTTCTTTTTCACCTCCTTCTTGTATTGGTTGTCATCTTTATCTTCATTGCTTTTAAATTCATTGTAATCCTCATGTTGGCTTTCTGCATCTGATTTCTTCTTCACCTGCTTGCCTTGGTCATCATCTTCACCTTCATTGCTTTTTAACCTATTATCCTTCCTCACTTTCTTGCTTGGTTTAGAAAAACCCAATTCTTGGAGTCCATTTAATGAAGAATCGTATTTTTTTCTTTTCTTCATCTTGCTTTCTTGGTTGTCATCCAAGAACTGCACTTCTTTATCATCAGCAACATTACTATTCATTACTTCAAAAAACTTTCTCCCCTTTTTCTTGGCTTTCTCATCCATGTCTGAAATAAAATGAAAACACAGAAAAAAAAATATATAAATTATGACTTCTATGGGGAAGAACATCAAATTTCACACTTAAAAAATTGTCACATGATACCCTGCTAAATAAGATTATCAAAGTGTAGGAGAGAAGTAACTTTCCCCTTATATTGTTACTTCCTCGCAATATAGAAATCTAAATTACATGTAAATTACCTTGCAAACTAAACTACAATTCTACCTAGCACAGTTGGAAGGCCATAATCGCTCACATAACTACAAGAACAACAAAATCAAATATTGGTAGATATTAATTACCATAAGACATAACATGTTCCGAAGAAACAATCTGAAGAATTAATGAATACCATAACAAGCATGAGAAGCACATGGGCTTGAAAAATTCTAAAAGCAAATATTAGAAGAGCAAGCTTTTAGTGTTCAAAAAGAAAAGTATAAAGCAAATCATGTGGCAAAAAACAGAAGTGAAGTCCTACCAACATACATTTTGTCATGAATTAAAACAAAAAGAAGAACCTACCTCTGTCAGCAATCAAGCTAGATGAAAAAATGTGACCCTATTCCTTGCTTCTTTTCGCCCAGTTGCTGAATAATATATATAGAAAAACAGAAACGGGGCAATAATCAACTTTTGGCAGTATATATAATAATACTTAACTAAACTATGACCAGTCTGCAACAAAATCACGAAGCCTTCTTATGAAGAAGCAAACAACCATTCAATTCCAGAAATATATTTTGATATAAAAGTTAAGAAAAATGTAGAATGTGTTTAGGAGTAATTACAGTGCGAATTTGAACAGCCATTTTGTTTGTAATGAGTAAATTCCGAGTTTTTATAAACTTCCCAAAGTAGAGTATTCGGGTTCACGTTTGCCCTAGTGCTTGAGATTAAGAACTAAGAGTGAATGACCAATACTTTGAATTCGGGTTCACGTTTGCCCTAGTGCTTGAGATTAAGAACTACGAGTGAATGAACAATACTTTGAATTTTGATATTCAATTAATACGGAGTCATAAAAGTTGTAGCTACTGACATTAAATTAATATGGAATCAAAAGGACTTACGCACGGAGAGGGAGTGCGCAATGCGATTCGATGATTCTGCGAACGGAGTAGAGAGACACCACCGAGAGGCGGCGGTGATCGACGGAGTTGGTGGCGGCGATGGTGACGGTGGTTGACGGAATTTGGGCGTGAAGGTAATGAATGCAAGAAGTGACGGTGGCGATAGCGATGTGGAGAGTGAGTGGCAACAACAACAGAAAAGCTAAGGGTACTGATTAGGTTTTTATAAAACCAAACACCAGACGACAGTCGTTTAGTAAATATATAAGAAGGTTGGTTTAATTTCTATCTTGTAACAAAAACACTTAAATTCACGTTAAATATAAAAATATTAAAATAAAAAATAGATGTGCATTTTTAGTTCAAATTCAAAATTCAAAATATAAATAATAATTTGCATGTATAAATTCTAAAGATTATATTTTACGAGAGTGTTTTTAATTATCATTTTTCAATAGATTTTTATAAATCTCTTTTAATTCTTTATTTTTTAATCTATTATTTTCAATTGTCTATTAAAATAAGTTATTACTGATTAAAAATATTTTATTATAATATAATTTATTTAATATATTTTATATTTTTAAAAATATATATTTATTTATTACAAATTCTAATAATAATATAAGTTCTTCATTTCTTTTTAAAAAACATATT
>JAMLFT010000254.1:0-48914 GCA_026544285.1 Pachyrhizus erosus
TAGAAAATAGTTGCTAATTTCCATAATAATAAAGCCTAAAAGACACAAATAAATATACGAAAAATTGACACTTATCAATATCTTCAACAGCTTCCCACAAATCATTTGCATCTAAATAGGCTTCCATTCTAATAGCCCAAAGATAATAATTTTTACCATCAAACAACGAAAGTGCAAATGGAATGAATGAACCTTCTGGATTCATTATGACCAGGTTATGTGTGTTGTTTGGAAATGTGGTTGGGCTCACTCAATCTCAGTGTTAAAAGAGAGAAAACTCTAGGAAGTATTTTGTAGAATGTAGAAGTTATATTATTGATTAATGAGTAGATTGTTTTATATAAAGAGAAAAACTAAAATAGAAAACTACTATTGCATACGTGCCTAAAAAAATAGAAGATAAACTTGTAACAAACTACTGCACATATAACATAACAAACAATCATGATTCTAAAAAATAGCAACAATAAAAATCTATTGCATGAGTCATTCAATTAATAGTGTTTGAATTATGTTGAAGAGATGTTTGAACTAAAAAAATTATTATTTATTTGTGACATATTTAAAAGATGTCTTACTTGTGTTGAAGAGATGCTGAACAAGTGTTATATCCAAATAAGTGTCCCATTCATCATTCAATAGAGGTGTGGGTGCTTCCTAGGAGAAGATATCTTAGACTGGATACTAGAAATTGTTTCTCTTTCTTGTTGTTGTTGGATGTTATCTTCGATATATGTTCGATTTACTTTTTCTTGTGCAACACAGGCAGCAAAGGTCTATGTGGAAAACCTCTGATTTCCTGCAATGCGATTGGCGGCAATGAGTCTAGATCAATGGTTCCTAACCCTGCTTCACCTAAAAGAAAGGGAAAGAAACACAGAATCCTTATCACTGTCATTATAGTGGTGGCAGCGGTTGTTTTTGCTTCAATGGTCGCACTTCTATTTATTCGTAACCACAGGAAAAAAAGGTTGCAACCCGTATTATTAAGCAAGCAAGCAAAATCCCAGAATAGTGCAGACTTCAAGGAGTCACAGTCCATTGATCTGACAACTGATTTCAAGAAGGGTGGTGATGGAGAATTGAACTTTGTTAGGGAAGACAAAGGGGGTTTTGATTTGCAAGAACTGCTTAGAGCCTCAGCTGTGGTTCTTGGAAGTGGCAGTTTCGGGTCCACCTACAAGGCTATGATCTTGAATGGACCAACCGTGGTTGTGAAGAGGTTTAGACACATGAACAATGTGGGGAAACAGGAGTTCATTGAGCACATGCAAAGGGTTGGAAGTTTGACACACCCTAATCTTCTCCCTCTTTCAGCATTCTACTATAGAAAAGAAGATAAGTTTTTGGTTTATGACTATGCGGAAAATGGCAGCTTGGCCAGTCATCTACATGGTATGCTAATGTTTTACATTTTATAATAATAACAAATATTATAGTCATTTGTAGAGTTTGGCTCTGTGGTTTGCTTCAATTAATTAATGAATTAAAAATGTTCATCATTCCTGATCATTAGAATTAATTCATTTTGTTAGAGATATGTGCAAATTGCACTTGCCACGGTGAATAATACCTTTGAAATTTTGATTTTTAATCAAGTTTAATAGCCTCATATAATATATGTAGCCAACCTCACATGATGTGATAAGACTTTTATTGTTGTTAGAGGGGTGTGCATATAATTCAAGTTGAGTTTAATTTCTATAGAAAAATTGTTAATTAATTAAAAATTATTAATATGATTTTTAACATAAGTTTTTTAAAATTCAATAAACATATCACATAACAAATTGTGATTGAATAACATTCTCACTGCAAACATTGTTTATTCATTAAAATCTAGTACAGCTTTAAATTTAAACAAAATTTATCATCATTACCAATTTTTGCATTGGCATGCAGGTAGAAATGGCTCTCTGCTAACTTGGTCAACCCGTTTAAAGATCATAAAAGGAGTGGCTAGGGGCTTAACCTACCTCTATGAAAACTTCCCTGGACAAAACATACCTCATGGTCATCTCAAGTCCTCCAATGTGATGCTGGACCATTCATTTGAGCCATACTTGACAGAGTATTGTCTTGTGCCAGTGATGAGCAAGAGCCATGCTCAACAGTTCATGGTAGCCTACAAGGCCCCAGAGGTGAGCCAATTTGGTAGGCCAAATGTAAAAAGTGATGTGTGGTGTCTGGGGATCCTCATTCTGGAGCTCTTAACAGGGAAGTTCCCAGCAAACTATCTGAGACATGGGAAGGGTGGGAATAATGCTGACTTGGCAACATGGGTGGACTCAGTTGTGAGGGAAGAGTGGACTGGAGAGGTGTTTGATAAGGACATCATGGGGACTAGGAATGGGGAGGGTGAGATGCTGAAGCTGCTGAGGATTGGAATGTTTTGCTGCAAATGGAGTGTCGAGAGTAGGTGGGATTGGAGAGAGGCAGTGGCCAAGATTGAGGAGTTGAAAGAGAAGGATAGTGAGGATGAGTACTCTTCTAATGTCAGTGAAGGGGATTTATATTCAAGGACTATGACCGAAGATGAGTTCTCTTTCTCTGTCACTAGTTGACGAGTTTCAACATTGGATCAAGAGGAGGCTTCAACATTGAAGTTGAGGTTGTGATTTCTGATACTTGTTACCGTTGCGGTTGTATGTGTGGTCATTGTGATGCTGATTGTGGCCATTGAGGCCTAAAATTGTTTTTATGTTTGCACCAAATGTAAAAACCATTTTATAATTATTATAACTACTATAATATCTTTTATTTATAATTTTTTTTATAGATTTTTATTCATTTTAAAGACTGTAGATTTATATTTGTTGCAATACAATGATTCTAAATAGTTTTTCTTAATTTTATTGTTTAAGATATATCATGTTGAGTTCCTTTGCTGAGTGAATATTTGATAGTTTTAATATATGAGCTTATCACACCTAGTGGGTATAAATATTTAAGCTTAATGTGGTTTTAAAATAAAATTACACCCTTATTAAAAGCTATACTTTCTAGTCTAGCAGTGTTTGATCTTATAAATGATATCAAAGGAAGGTCATAGATAGTTATATAGAAAAGGTCATATAGATTCAAAATTTTCTCATGATTGAAAGGGAAGGGGGATTGTTTTATCCAAGGATTAACAACCAAAAGCAATTTATTTATCATTTATCTTTTTAAGTTTTTGTATTGATTATTTTGCTCTTACTTTCACATATTTTTAATGCAAACGTAAATTTTAGGTTATTTTCGATTTATATATGAACTTTCAAGAATAGATTTAAAATCTAGAATTAAAGAGGAAGTCATTTCTTTTCTTATATATAAGAATCAAACTTACATACCAACTTAAGTATAAAGAGATTTATAATAACTCACACGGTTTAACTAAGTGAGTTAGAATTCATTGATATTAATTGATTTATTTGTGTCAAAGTGAATTTCAATTGGTCAAATTGGTCCAACTCAATTTGAGTTATAAAAAAAATGCTTCGTATCCTAAACTAGTTCATTTAACTTATAAGTTGAAACATGTCAATTTAGGTTGAGTTTGTCAAAATATTTTTTCATTTTTTTAAATTAATTTATTTTCCTTTTATTAGATGTGAATCTTTGAAATTTCTTATTTATTTATTCTTTGAAATTGTTGTTATAAATTATGTGTTAATGGACTTAATTATTATACGTGTATTTGTCTGTATTTTTTTATTTGTTTCTTTTTAAATTGGGTAAACCAACTCATGAGTAAATCCACTAACTTATAACAACTTGAGTCGGATTGAATAATTTTAGCTCATAAAAAAGTTAGATTATTGACTGACTTTTTGAATACTCATTAAATCATTTTTATTAATTTTTTTTCTTATTTATAGGAGGGCAAGAGCTTGACTACAACTAGGAACCTACCAAAGAAGGCAAAGCAACAAGATCTTTAGGTTACAAAAAACTAATAAAAGGAGGGGCTATACTAATAACAGTTAACCCAAGAGGTTGGGAGTTAGCCACCACAACTAAGGAATCAAAAGTGTTAGCTTCTCTAAAAACATGCTTTAGCCTTAAAACCTATGAACTCTGGATACTCCAAAAATGGAAAAGTATCAGTGTTCGATACGCCTTTGATACATCCAAATACGTATCTAAAATGTATTTGATTTTTTTTTATTGTTGAAATTGAGGAAACGACTTAAGATATAGTTCGGTTACGACTTAGATACGTATTTGATATGGCTTACGATGGTTGGATAGTGGATACAGAGCCACTTTTCTAACATTTTTAATATTTTAACTTAACAATTTTTAAATCAAAATAGGTCTCGAGTCTATTTATAATTTAAAAATTCCGAGACACAAATAATACACTTAAATATCACCTGTTTTGTTAACATGTCATTCTCTCCCTACAATTCACCACCTCTCTTCTCACTAGCCTTATAATTGTTCTTTCAATTTTCAACTCTCACCAGCCTTATAATTGTTCTTTCAATTTTCAACTCTCACCAGCCTTATAATTGTTCTTTCAATTTTCAACTCTCACCAGACTTATAATTGTTCTTTCAATTTTTAACTCTCACCTACTCATTTGACATTAAATCTTTCATAAGTCTCATCTCCAAAATTAGTGTTATTATATCTTATGTTGATAGAAATTACCACTAAAATACTAAATGAATTGTCCTTACTATTACATTAAAAATATTGTAATGGTAACACCCTCAATTTTTAAAAGTAGGAAATTCATTAATTGAAAATAATTAATATCTTTGTTTAATAATTAGTTGTGAAATAATAATTTTTGTCTAACTTGAAATAAAAAAAATATTATCAAAGAAAATAATACTTCAAGTGATTTAATGATAAATAACTCATAAAATTTTAGAGAGAGAAAAAGGAGAGAAATTAAAATTTACAAATTTATTCAAGATTAAATATTGATGTTGTCATGAGTCAACTCATTAATGACAGAATGATAAATAACTCATGGTAAAAAAAATTAAGATAGCTAATCTTGTTTAAGCTTAAACTAATTCTAGTGATTAGGTGTCTAGAGTGTCTAAATAAGCTGGAAGCAAGATAATTAGCATTGATCAAAAACTTAACTTAGATTAGGAACTAATTAAGAGGGTCAAAGCAAGATTAGTGAGGTCAAAAACCTAGGGAACCCTCTATATAAGGACCCACTTTAGGGCCCCTTCCCTCACCGCTTGTTTGCATTGCTAGGATTAGTGTGTGCAACAAAAAAAATTTCTATTACATTGCCTAACCTCTCCTCACTTCTCACACCAAAAACCATTCTCTTCTCCTTCCCCTCTTGCACATTTTGAACCAGACAAGCCTCCTCTTCTCCTAGACCAGCTGCTGGAAAGGAAGGAACAACTGAGGCAGCTGTTGGACATGTCTAAGAAAAGCACCAAGCTTCTCCATTTTTCTACAGAAAATCCATGAGACTTCACTTAGGTAAGGAGGAGTCTTTCTCGCCCTCTCTAGTAATTTTTCTTCATGTTTTATGAAGGAAAAAGTGACTTAATGATAACTTCTTTGAATGCTAATTTTTTGGTTACCTAAAAACTATTTTGAAAACAGTTTTGTGCTTACTTATTGTGCATCATTTTCCACCCTATGTGCCCTTTTCGTTTTGAACTTTTACTACTTATATTTTCATGGAGGAATGTATATTAATTTTTGGTGTTTTTTGGCTGGTTATTACATGTATGAGTGGTTTATAATGCACTTTATTTGTATGGAATATTGACTGGAAATTCTCTATTTTTAATGGTAAAAAACGGAGGCATATGTGACGTTGAATCATACTTTTCCTTAATGTGAGTGATGGATAAATTTTTGGACACAACTATCAGTTAGTGGACTGTGTTTTGGAAGTCTTAAAACAACTAAAATGAGTAGGAAAATGCAATGGATTAAACTAGAACCATGTTGAAACCCATCTTTTTATTTTCAGCTTGCTGGAAAAAAATTAAATGTAATAGCATATTCTCAAATTTATCTGGAACTGGATAGAGAATTAAATGGACCAAATAAAAATGAAATAAGGCTCACTATATGTGATTAATAGTTAGGTAAAGTTACATAAAGTTTGGAGTAAGAAATGTGTAGTCATAAGCATGTTTTTGAAAGGTCTTTGCATAAAAACGGGATTTTGTTTTTTAGTAACTTATATTTTTGAATTAAAATAATGTGACAGAGTTTTCAAAGCAAAAATGAATTTTTAAACATCAAGGGATGATAAGAATTAAGGGAATACAAGTAAGAAGAAAAAAGAAGAGGTTTAATGTTTAAAAAATGTGAAAAAACTCTTTGTTTTTTAAATTAATTAAGCTGAAAAGTGAATTTTAAAACTGTATTAAATGAGAATGAATTTGGGCAATAAAGTTGGTTATCATGTTAGAAAATTAAATTATTTAAATAAAGAAAAAATTTCATTCAATTCGGATTTAAAATGAGAGAAAATGAACATTTGTGAGAAAAGTAAAATCATTTTGTGAATCAAAATTTAAGATATCAAACTGTATTAAATGAGAATGAATTTGGTCAAGAAAATTGGTTGTATTTTTCAAAAATAAAATTATTTGAACATAAGAAAAGTTTCATCAAATTCAGATTTAAATTGAGGAAGAACACACGTTTTCAAGAAAAATCAAAATGTTTTGTGAAGCTGAAATTTGAGATTTTTAATTGTACTAATCCAAAATGATTTTGGACAGGGGATTTGGTTATTTTACTATAAAATAAAATTATTTGAACAATGAAAAAGATTTCACCCAATACAGATTTAAAATGAGAGAGAACAAACATTTTGAAGAACACTGCATGATGTATGAAAATCGTGTAATTTCGTTTTTGAAAAATTTCAAAACACCCATGAATACCACTATGAAAATTAAAATAATAGTCTATTTGAGTCATCTTAGGTATAAGGGACTTCTCTATAACTCATTTGGACAAAAATTAATATAGAAAGGAAGATTATTGACGATAGTATTTAATTAAGACGGAAACAGTAAATAATAATGATTGAATTATATTGGTTGGGACAATTAGGAGTGTCACAAACATTAGTCATGAACGATAAAATTTGACAAATAATTAAACTCGATAAATTTATAATCTTAGAACTCAAAAGAGTTAAACCTTGTGATAAGGGAGAAGGCATGAGGAGAGAACCTTAAATTAAAAATCTTGAGGAATTCTTGAAGAATTCTCATGTACCACTTCAATTAGATAACATGTAGGAGACATAAAATTTAATGAAGATGGACGACCTTTAAAAGTCATTAGAATTGGTTTACTTGAATTGACTATTATGAAGGGTAGATCGTTGTTGTCAACGTGACTACTTCAAATGAAATGTTAGTTATTCATCTCAATAGTCGAGATGGTGATTGGTCGTCTCTAGAAGTAGCGACGAATATTGTACAAAAAAATTGTGAATGACATGGACGTGATAGAGTCCATAAATGAATGAGTGGACATGAATGCAATGTTTGGTGGCTAATGAGTCTCAAGAACGATGATGTATTGAGGTTGATGGGCCTATGGTCTTAAGACTTGAGAGTTGATATTGAATCAGTGATGATTGTTGAAGGCCAAAAAGCCAAAAATTGTGATGATGTGATTAAAACACGATGACTTGTTGGTTTAATAGCTAATAAAGGCAAAATCTTGTCCTTGTGAAATTCATCATGTTTGTAGTTGTCAAACATTATGCTTAAAATCGTGTATGAGGAAATTAAGATTGGAGATTGTTGGGTGGACTACAAAATGGTACTTGAAAAATGTTTATAGGCTCTCGAAGTCCTAAGAATAGTATTAGGTGCCAAGTTTTGACAACTCTGAGGGTAGAGGGGCTCATGTAATTGGCTCGGTGTCCCTAACAAATATGGAGCATTACCATGGTTGGTCTAGAGTATCTTGATTCAAGTACCAGATAGGGTATATCCTTTCAATCGTCACTTGAAAGAAACTAATGGTGATGAGTATACAGCATGTAAGTCCTTTGTGACTTAGAGGGTCGAGAGGTATTGTGGGTCCAAAATGCGAATAGTAGTAAAGTAAATAGGACAAATGAGAATGAGTGTGCACACATTGTACATGTGTTTGTATGACTCAAAGTGGATAAAAGACTCACTCCTTACATCCCATTTTTTTAGATCTAGATGCAAAGATTTTATCATTCGATATTCCGCTTAGTGATCCAACCCAAAGGGGGCAATAGGTTCACAACCTATTATTTGAATAGGACACCTTTACAGGCTCAGTGCGATTCACATTACTGTGTAACACCCCTTTTTTTATTCTTTTAATTTTTAAGAAATTATATCTAGGTAATTGTATCGCAAGTAAATTTTAAATCTCAACTCGCCAGGGGTTACAATCTGGAGGAACATAAAATTTCATATGTATCCATTCAACTTGAATTTATCTAAAACATGCTTAATTTAATATATAGACTAGAAAAAGTATAAGTATAATTATTACATTCCTAAAATATCTCGATAGATAAAACAAAGATAAAATCTAAGATAATCTTCCATATTCATAACATCTAGTCAGATCTTTCAGAAGGATCCTTTTCCTCTAGGAAATATCCTCTTTTGTCTTGATTTCCTACTCAAACTAAACCTATGAAAGATTGTGGGTGGGAAGGAGTTTGAGCATGTTGATGTGTTGCAGGAATACCTATGAATTTGGGTGGTGGGTCTGAGATAGTATTACTGGTATATTTATATGGTGGATCTGCCATGGGAATATGATGTTGGTAGGCCTAAAGGTGAACTTGACATAGCCCATAAACATATCATCTCCCTGAACCCTATCATGTGTCCATCTTCCTTCCAGAGGTATTATTGACAAGTGAAATAATAATTCAAATTCTTCTGCCATTTGTATATGAAATGTAGGGGTTATAGGAGTGAGTTATTTATTCTTAAGCAAACACATACGTATATATACAACTCATTGTTGTCTATTATGGACTCTCATCTCACCGTGGCATGCCTACTTAGGAATTCTATTTGATTTAGGGCCCTTTGCAGCCTCCAACACTATTAATTTTTGGAGGACTTACACGAGTGTCTCAATATTAGTCCAAGTTTGCAATTTTGGGTTGACGATCGGGAGTGTATATCTTATCTAGTACTAGCCCAAGATACTCTTAACCAGATCTTGGTTATGCTCTACTTTGTTGAGGACACTAAGCCGATTCTATGACACCTTTTTCACTCTAAGTAGTTCACAACTTGGCACCTTATTTATGCTAAAGGTCTCACTAGAGCCTGCATACATTCCTTAACTATCTTATGTGGTCAACCCTTGCAATCTTCAATCTTATTTCTCATTCGTTAGGGTTATTCAACCTAATCTACCCTTCTTATTCCATCTGTCAACTCTATCTTGGTATTAATGATAGGTTTCAAGATATCTTTGGATAACATCCATTCTCCGTTCTTACTTTGCAATCATTATATAAATATCATTGTTTAATAATTTCTCAGTTCATCTTCTACCCTAGGGTTGTTTTGTCATTTATTGTCTCACATAAACAATTATTATTATTATTATATATCCTTCTCCTAGCAATAGAGGTAGTAAACATCACTTCTATTATCAATTCAACACATATACAATATAGGGGAATCAATATCTCAATCAAATAATACATCATAAAGACAAGATAAGGGTAAAATGGTCATTTTTCCAAGATTCTTAAATTTATTCTTCAACTTCATCTTTTCTTCATATTCAATTTTAATTCTCACTTATTGGATAATGAATATTTCTTTTTCATGTGAAACTTAACTAATTCATTAGTTAAAAGAATAATTTCTAGCTAGGTAAAAGGGTAAAATGGCCTTTTACACTTTTTCTTTCAAAAGTTTCTTCCTACATATATATATATATATATATATATATTTATATTGAAGAGGTCTATCCAAAGAGATATTGAATCTTTGTTTAAATTAGTTTGGATAATTTTTCTATAAAGGGGTATTTTAATAATTTCCTCATAAGAAGGGTATTTTAGTCATGTCCTAAAAAATTACTTTTAGGGATTCCCTATCACATTTCTTATCATTGTAAATGTCATAGAAATACCTAATATTATTAGAGAATACTTACAGTATCTTTTCTTGAATTTAAAATGACCAAAATAGTAAAAAAAAAAAAATTATTAATGTAAGGGTATTTTGGTCAATTTTAGATAAAAAATTATTTTCTAAGGATTTTCACTACATTCTAAATCCTAGGAGTGATATAATTATTTTAGGTTCACATATAAAATGTTTTGACTATATTTCCCTTAATTTATGATAATGAAATAGTTAAAATTTTAAATTTTCAAACTAGGGATATTTTGGGAATTTTATAAAAAATTTCTTCTTATTCACTTTACATCAAATTGATTTTCAGTTCCTTCCATCAGTGTTTTCAAAATGTCTCTTATAATAAAAATTCCCTAAATTTAAAACAAGATAAATAATAAAATCCTAATTTTTTGTTCTAGGGGTATTTTGGTAATTTTTACCTCTAGGGGTAAGATGATCATTTAACTATCATCTTCTTCCTCCTCAGGTAGCAGAGGTTCCTTGTTGACTCAAAACTAGATTAAATTCGCCATTTCCTTCCCTCTACCTTATTATGAGTTTGTTTAACTAAGATTCAAATTTAAGTAACTAGAATCAAGCATCAATCCTTGTATTTGCGTGAGAATCTAGCTTTTGTAAGACAAAACAGGAACAAAAATGCAGTTTTTATTCATGACCGAATTTCATCTTTCCCCAACAATTCTAGATAATTTCATAGCCATAATAGTTCAAATATCATCCATGAGGCGTACCTTACTTAGAATTTTATTAGAAGTGACATAAATAGAAAGAATCAAGTCCTTTCGAATTAAAACTTCAAGTTCTTCGGGTTCAATTTTGTTTTCCATGAATTCACTTGTTTTAGAATGTTAAACTTTCAAAATTTCAAATTGAAACAATCTAGAACAATTCTAACGATCAAATTTGAAAAACAAAATAACTCCTCCTACCTGAATTTAGAATTTTCAACTAGAAGATTTGCAGTTTCAGACGAGCCTCCAATCTTGTGATTCCTCTTATGTTTCTTTGAATTTCTTCAATAGAATTTTTGTGTGAATGATTTTGAAACTTGCTAAATTAAAATGAAGCAAACAGAGTAAGGATTCGAGGAGAATTTTGAAGAAGAAATTCGTTTGTGATAGGTGCTCTGAAATTTGATTTGAAGCTTGCTTATATAACATCTTTGTCATCCATTTCTTGTTTGTTTTTTTGTAGGTTTGGACGAAGGCGAAAGTGTGAAAATGTAGGGAGTAGAGTGGTTGAGAAGGAATATGGTAGAGGCAGCGGGATGTCTTGAGGAAGAGGGGGGTGATGAAGTTGCTTCCATGGCAGTTTATGTTTTGAAATTAGCTTAAGTATCATTTATTTGTAAAATAAACATCAATCAGCCTAGCAGTCAAATGACAATCCCTCTCTCCTTACTTAACTTCAACCTCTACGTTCCGCTCTTTGAATCTGTCCCACATCCTTTTTTCCTTTTTACGTTTTATTTTCCTTACTTATTTTAACACTTATGCCTTATATATTATATGGTTCGTTATTATGCTACCCATAGTGGGTAGCTCAATTAGTTGAATGTGCCTCTCCTTCTTTTGCTCCTGTAGGCCTTGGGTTCGAACCCAGTCGTGCCCTATTTTGTTTTTCTTTTTCTTTTTCTTTTTCTTTTTTGTTTTAATTTTAAACAATTATATTTTTTATTTCTATTTTTTTCTAAAAATCTTATAAGCTAATTTATAATTTTTTTTCTTATTGGTTCCATACTTATTTCCACCAAATATTTATTTTATTTGATAAAAATTTATTTATTTTATTTATAAAAATATTTATTTTTTATATTTAATTCATAAAATTTTTTGAAAATTTAGATTCTGACTTTCCAATTTTTATTATTTTATTTTTATTTCATCTAAAACATCAAAAATATATTTTCTATTTAAAATTAAACTATTTCTATTGATTTATACTATAATTTAAGTTAATTTTTAACTTAGTTGAATTAATTAATTAAAATCTTTTTTTCTCTTTCAATATTATCTACTAGATAATATTTCCTCACAGAATCTAAAATTTTAAATCTTATTTTAACTAAATTAAAATATTAAAATAAAGAGAGACAAATGTTCTAATTCAAATTTATAATTTTACTATATCATAAATAGGATGTTACACTTGCCATCAGAGGACACTCCACATGGAAGGCTAGTTCATGTTGACCTCCCTATAATTCTAACATAGGCCACTACTCCAGGCTATGTGTGTGTGCCTGTTTGCTCTCCAACTTCATCTGGGTATACTATTGTTGATCTAGTGATGGCAATAGATGCATATAGGCTCACCATCAAGGCCCCCTCTCCCATTAGTGTTATTCTAAACTCGACTTTTCCTCCCTTTGATCTGCATACCATGTGTATGTTCGTTCTATTGGGACATCTTGATTGATTGGAGTCTAGCACATTCGTCTTCCTCTTCTTCTATTGAGGGGTCAAGCCTCATGGAGGCTGCTAATGCAAAGCTAATGAAGGAGCCTTCAAAGAAGAAGGATCTATTTGAGGGATTTGTATAGATGGAGGTAGTGATGTACAATTCACAGGGTATATATGTTAGAATTTACCTTTACTGCTCTGACTAGGATACTGTTAATAAGTATACTAGGTTATTATTTTGTATATGAGCATTTGTAAATTCCCTTTTTAAAAAAATTTATTCTTTTTGCACATCCTTAGTTTGTGTATTAGCACTCCGTTGAGTATTACTATTATGGTGACAATTATATTAATGAATGTACTAATGTTTTTATTATAATCATATCTAATTAGTAATTATTTATATGTATTTCCACTAATGACGATTGTCATACTGGTAATAATAGTGGTCATAGTGGTAATAATAATGATGATTGAGATATTTTTAACATGATATTGAAATATGAGGAAAATAGATTTTTGTTTAGTAAATATTTTACAAATTTGATAGCTACAAGAGAGTTTAATTTGAATTTTAAGTATTTTAATTTAGGTTTTCCATTTTAATCTAATGGTTAAGAGTAACCATTCATATGTGATGTAAGAAAACATTCTCACATACTTGCAGAACACTAGTCAAAGTTTCACATCAATTTGTAAAACATAACATCATACATCATCAATAATTACATCTCATTAATATATATATGCATATAATTAGTAACCACAATGTCATTGAGTCACCTACCAATATCAGAGTACCATAAAATATGCATGTACAAACCATGATCATCCAAAAAGAGAAAAGTATTTCAAAATGAAGATTTACATGCCCAATATACAAAATAAATAACCTAATTTATCCATAAGTAAGTAACCATAGTTAAAGTAGTCAAAAGTAAAACCCTATACACCATGTTATACACTAACCCAATTCCAATAGCTACTCTGCCTCCTCAAAAGGATCCTCCTCTTCTTCATCATCATCCTCATTGGCTCTAATTGTCTTAGAAGTAGTAACAGGGATTTGCATCACACTTCAGTCTATAGGGTGTTTCGACAGAAGAAAGCCACACATGGAGCGTGGGTCAAACAGAGGAAATGTCAAATCTAAGATAACAGTATCAGGAGATAGAAAGTCGTACAGGTGCACTACTGGTAACAAGTCATCATCAATAAGAGTCAATCTAGATGAAGCAAATGATGGAGAGGTAGACTTATAAACATATCTTGGTGCAAGTGTCTAGGTCAGTATCATAGATAAGTGTGCATGCACAAGTCTCCTGCTATGTGTGTCTTCAAGTGGTAAGAAAGTGAATCTCATGAATCCATCAAATGTATTCAACGCCCCTTAATGGGTTGCACTGTTAGTCAAAAGATCAACTAGTAGAATCAAGTCATTCTCATCTAAAAAAAAAATGTAAGGAGTGAGTCCTCCATCTACTTTAAAGCCATAAAAGCACAACAAACATATGACCTCACTTGTGTAATACTAATCACTATGTTGTGATCCACATGTCTCACTCCTCACCAATATGTCTAATTTTCTTCACCAATATGTTGTCTAACATTAGTATTTCAATTTAATAACCAAATCAAAGCCAAAACTTAGTTAATAAAATGCATAGCATGTTGTTATAGTGAATCCCATCACTAGCATTGGTGTTTCTCAAAACTTAGCTATAACTTTTAAATACCCAGTCTAAACATTACAAATCTTTATATAAGCATTACAACTAAATATTAGGACTTATTTTCATTAAATTTAGCCATTTACTCCATTGTTTAGGCTCCAAACATTCAACATTTTTTCCATTGCAGTAGCACATTACAACATCAAAATAGGGGTTATTTATTTCATCTTTTAGTTCAATTTTTTTAATGCTTCACTTTAAGTCCATGATTAGTGCTAATTTTTACTTCAAAGAAATACCATATTTATTGTTGAAAGTATAACTAACATAAATATTCTATTCGAATAATCACATGTTTTATTGTCATTATTATAGCCTAGACTTTTTATATTGATTATTTTAGGGATTTTACATTAATTGGTTCTTGAACTAATATAAATCCTGTCAATGGCGAAAGTAGGAATTTTATATGGAATTTAGAACTGTTGTAAAAAAAATAGTTTCTACATTGGTTATAGAATAAAGAATGTTTAAAATGGTCACTTTTATATCCATTTAAGTTGTAACCAATGTAAAAAGGTTATTTTCTATGTTGCTTAATGTTTGAACCAATGTAGGAAGTCAATTTCTATAAGTAAAAGGTGATATTTTACTATATTGATTCAAACATTAATTGTTGTGGAAAGTCTATTTTTACATTACTATATCAATTTTTTTTTATTATTTCACTATTTTGTGAAGTTTCCAACCTATAAATAATAAATAGAATACCAAAGAAGGCAATTCAAACATATTATATATGTGAATGTGAAATACCATCATTAAACAATAATATAAGCATTAACGCAAAGTTATATGCTAAAGTACCTTCTATACACACATCTAAACAATATAAATACATTTTAAACAACTATAATTTTTTTTCTCTAACTAAATTCCAAAAGGAACTTATGTTAACATGTATCTTAAACACACTTCAAACAATTATAACTACCTAAATACATTGTAAACAATATAACTTTAAGTTATTCTTAATTTCTGAAAAGAACTTTGCCTAAGCATTCCAAACATTAAATTATATTAATACTCCTTATATAAGACATTTTAGAATGCACATGATACCATTTCTTTTTTAGCATTTATAACAACGTTACTTATAGAGGTACACAATATAACATTTTTTACATAATAAAGAAATTTTATTGTGATGTATAAATGGTGTTGGTGTAATATTTTTCAAATAATTAAGTAGGTTAGTGTAGGAAAAAAAGGAGGATATTGTGTGCATTTTGAAAAACCTCCAAAGGTGCTAGTATAATTTACTTAGTAAAAAAGTCTTTTGAATTTATAGTAATACTAAACTCATTTTTATATAATAAACACTATGTGAAAATGAAAACTTAAAAATACTATGACTTATTTTTTATCCTATTTTAGCCAAATCCAACTAATTCAACAACTTAGTTTGATTTGGATTAGCTTATTTTTTAAAAATAAAATAAGACAAACTAGCAATTAATTTTTATTTAAACTTCTTTTGTACTTCAAGAGTTTGAACAAGACCAACTCATGATGTCTAAAAGGCACACAATGAACATGTTGACATGACAACTCAAAATTGATTTTGGACTCTTTTAAAGCTAAAGTTGGTTTTTTCTTTGTGTTGCATGTCTTTTAGGATCTTCCTCACATTGTAAGGTTATTTTTATTTATTCTCAAAGTTCTTCTTAGGATTCTAAAGGTGGATCAAATTTTTGAAATTAACTTATCATAAAGAAGAAAAAAATAAGTAAGGCATTAAACGATATGTAATAGAAGAAATTTACTCAAGATAAATGATATGTTGTGCTTATAGTTATTTTATCAATAATTGGTCATTTCTTCTTAATAAGCTTTTTCCACTGCATTTTGTATAGTTCCATACTTACTTTCATCTCTTTTTTAATAAGTTCATTTTCTTTGTTAATACATTCAATGTCATCATACTCACATCACATGCAAAACTTAAGAAGCAATGTTAGTCCCATGTGTTTCAACATGTTTAATTTCAACAAATATAATAAAAATATAAGCACAACATTAAAACATTACACAAACCTTACATGTAGGACCCAAAAAGAAACTCTAACCCTATATCTTTAATCATGTTTAATTTCAACAAACAACATTAAAAAATAAACACATTTTTAAGTTATACCAAAACAAAATTTCCATATAATAGGGATATTAGTTCCCCACTTAGCCTCCACAAAATAGCCTTTTTTTTTTGTGTTGATCAAAAAATTAGCTAGTCAACACCCATGAGGTGGAAGTGCACATTTAATTATCAATATAACAAATAGAGTACATGAAAGATATGTTATATTCTAAGTTCTAAGAGACTAATTAATGTAATTAACCTATCTATGTAGTCACAAACTAGGTAAAGGCTTTTGAAATTTATAATATTGTATAAGGATACAACTTTTTAATGGAGAAATACAGTAACAAAGTTTGAAAACTATGTTTGACATAAAATGATCATAACATGCCCAAAATACAAACCCAAGAAAAACCATGTTTGAAACTGTAGAAACCACACATAAAAGTAATTAAAAGGACAATTACCGAATGAATCATTAACAAATAAAGACATATTTCACAAGAATTTCGTGATGCCCTCTATCTTTAGAGTCGCTCACAACTTGGCACCTTATCTATCCTCAAGGACTCAACCAAGTATGCGTACATTCCTCAAGTACCTTCTGTGGTCAATCCATACAATTCTCCATTCTTATTTCCCATACGTTTACACTTAAGCGAGAACTTCCTCCATCATCCTTGATAATTTATTTCCTTGATACTCATTTCCACTTTAGAGGTAGCATGTTCTTAATCAATTCATTTCGCATCAATGACCAATCGTCGTTGTGTAGAATCAAGTATTCATTTTTATTACTACCTTTGTTTGAAGTTCTTACTATAGGATCATTTAGTATTTTAAGACTTTCATAAATCATATATCATCCACTATCTTAGGGTTATTTGCCCAAGTCTTGTCTCCTAAAGACACTTACTTAGAGCTACACTCTATAATTCCTCTATTGTCAATAAAGGCAAGCAATACATCTTGATAGTTTTAAATATAAATTCTACCATAGACAATAATAATTGGAAATGGCACGAATGAGACTAATTCCTCATGTATTACTTATTTCATGCATTAGAAGGCATTTTTGATGATGTAGTTAAATAAAAAGAAATAATTTAATATAAAGATAAATAGAAATTTTTGTTTATTAAATTTTATTTATTATTTTCTCTCTCTACATTCTCATTCCCTCTCTACTTTCTCTTTCCACTTTCTCTCTTTCCTTTCTTCCTACATTTTTTTTCTTTCTCTTTCTCTATTGTCTCTCTCTTCTCTCTCTCTCTCTTTCTCTCTTTAATTCCATTCTTCCTCTTTGCTTTCTCTCTCTCTCTTCCTCTTTATTTTTCTCTTTATTTCCTCTTTTTCCACTCTTCCTATTTTTTCCCCATCTCCTTTCTTCTTTGCCTGACTTTGTTTCTTTCCCCACTAGCCTTCCCTCATTACTTCCTTGCTATTCACCCCTCAATCTTTCTTCCCTTCTTTTCTCCCCTTCTATTCCTAAGCCTTTTTACTTGTTCTAGTATGTTATAATAGTTAACAGGCACCTTCCACACCAGATTCAATTCAACTATCACCAATTCCAAGTTCTAATTTCAAATTTTGATTTACAGTAACATTTTTAATAGCATTGCGTTACTCTGGTTGAATTCAATTCAAAAGAATCAATCTTCTAATTTGAAATCACATAAAACAAAATGACAAAGCTTAGCAGAGGAGAAGAAAATTGAATTCCATTATTTAAGTTAAATTCACATCAATTTGGATTGTTAAAACATAATTAAGGAAATTAGAAAGCTTTTAAAGAAGGTAAGACAAAGAAAAGAGGCTCCTCCTACCTAAAATTTGTTTTTCGGTGAGCTGGAATTGGTTTTTTGACGAAGGGTCATTTTTTAGTTTTGTTGCTCTGTTTGCTTTGATTTCTAAATGAAAATGAAGCTAGACTAATATCGAATGGGTATGTGAAAAGAAAAAGAAGTATGGACTCGAATTTGATGGAGAATTTTGTGTTAGGTCGTCTTCTCTCCTAGGTCACGAGTTCGAACCCTCCCCTACCTTTTTCTTCCTTCCACTTTTCATTTTCTAATTTATTTTAAGTGCATAACATATATATTACGTTGCATGTTATATCTTACCCAGGACAGGTAGTACAGGTGGTAGCGCGTTTTGCTACTCACCTTAGGACTAGGTTCGACACCAGTTGCCATCTTTCTCTTTTTCAATTTTCTTTTTATTGAAAAATTAATATTTTTCTTTTTTAATTTTTCAATCACTAATATATGTTTTACATTTTATCTTTAATTAATTTATATATATGTGTGTGTGTATATAATTTACTAAATTTTAGTCATTTAAAAAATCCATCCAAGTTTTAATTATATTTTCTCCTTTTGTTTCAACTCCTTTTTGCTACTTTCCAAAGTAAGTCTTATTTTATTTAACCATATTATTTGTGTGTGTGTGTATATATTATCTATTTATTTTCTATATAAGTTTACAAGTTTTCTTTTCTTTAATAACAATAATAATTTCTCAAAATATTTTAAATTAAATTCTAATATATTTATTATCACAAAATCATTCTAAACTAAGTATAATTATTTATTTTAAAGATTCCTTTATTGATTCTTATGCTATTTTTCTTATTACAAACAAACAATATTATTTGTTATTTGTAAATAGGATGTTACACAACCATACTAGCATAATCATTTAAAAACTTAAAATAAACTTTAAATTATTTAAATTTCTATATTAAATTATATTAACTTCTCTTATATATTAAGTTCAATTTTTTACATTCATAATCCAGATAAAGTATAAGTCATTTTTTCTTTCAAAAAGTTATTACTATCATTAATTTTTATTTTTCACTTTTGAAGGAATAGTTTATATCTATTTATTTGTCATTTTAAGACTTTAAAATAATATTAATTATTGTTTTGTTGTTTTACTATTTTCTTAAAAAAAATAACGATAATTACCATTTTCAACTAACAAAAAATAATTATGAAAATAATGTATAGAAAATTCATAATATATTGGGAAATCTAATAAGAATATTAACATATATTAAATAAATTTATGAATGTTTGCATAAAAATCTTATATGACATATAAAAATTTAAAAGTTATGACTTTTTTTTTTTTGTGTAATCATATACATGTGCTTTAAAAATAAATATGAATTTATATTTTCTTGATAGATAGAGAATGGAAACAACTTAAAGAAACCTATATAATATTTAAAATATGTGTAATTATTTACATGCTTTTTTAAAAGTCAAAACTTTATTTTTCCATTAATACCAACGTGATAATTTAACCAAACTCCTCAATTCTAATGTTCTTTTCATCTTTTTTAAATTTGATGATTCAACATATTTCACTTATTTATTTGTCTCTTCCTCCTAACACTTGTGGAAATAATATATTTCACATCATTTCACATTGGATATATTAGAGATGATGTTAAAAATGTGTAGTGAAATTATTGAAATGTTATGCAACTTGTTTACATCAGTTCTAATAGAATTGATTACATTAATTCAAATGATAATTGATATAAAAGGGCTTTTAAAACTTACAAACTCTATTCCCACTCGCAATATTATCACCAAAGCAAACCATCCCAACTTGTAAACAATAAATTAGGGATCACAATTTTACTCATATCCTAGAGATATCTACAAAAAATATTCGCAATAAGATAAATATTCACATATATGGGTACGGGAATGGATCAAGTAATTACCCTAAAAAAATTAAAGGGATGAGTATGGGTATAGGTAGTATAGTACCCACCCCACCCCATACTTTCACCTATTGATATATATATATAAAAGGAGCACCTGCTGTTGAGTGCACGTGGGACCTGCTCTTAACTTCATGGTATCATGGGGCTATTGACAAGAATATACGTGAAGAAAAATATGGGAGGCGCACCGCGTCTGGTGAAAGGTGGGCTACGTTGCCTTGTTTTGTCGATATGCAATTGCATACCTATTTTATTTAAGCAAAAGCTTGAAACAGCGAACCCGAGACCTGCAGGGGACGCCTTCCACAACTGAACCACTTAGCCTAAAAACTTTTGCCAATTTCAAAATAAAAAAAAGAAGCTTAAATCCCTCTTGCCTTAGTCTGTTCGAGAGAAGGGAGGAAATTCGCTTATATATATGTGTGTGTTCACATATGAAAAAATAGAAAAGGACCAGGGGCAGAAAGGTACAGAATTAACCAAGAGACCAGGCATTGCAAAATCGTTATCACCACCAGAGAAACTGCAAGAACTTGGTGGCTTAAAATCACGGACCAAGGTAGGAGGACTTCCACTTTTCCCCAGTTTTCATTTTTTTTTTTTTGTTTTCACTGAATGTGTAGAAATGTCTCTTGGTGTTCCTCACTGCCTTTACTTGTGAAAAGCCACTCCAAAATCAAGTCGACCTTGGCTAAGTAGTGGCAATGACATTTACGTGGTTAGTGATTGCTAGAAAAATCCAAATCCGGTTGTTGAACAAAAGCTAGCATCGGCTAGCAGCTTCTTCCCACATAACCTTTGTTTTTCTTGGTTTGTTCGTGTTGATTAGTGAGGGTAAAGTTTTAGAATTAGCCATTAAAACCCTTTCAAATTGATGTAAACTTTTGGCCTTTCCATCACACCCTGTATGTACTTTGGCTCTCTCACATTAAATATATGTATATGTATATAGGCATAAAATGTGAGAAATGCATGATATTAGGAGTATTTGTAATATGAGAGATAGAGATGAGAGAGGGAGAGGGATAGAGAGAGAGGGGAGACAGTGAGGCTAACTTATCAAGGAGAATAATGAAAATAAATTTAATATGAGCAGTCAGGAGTAAGTAGTGATAAATTTGTTTATTAGTTCTTCCTCTTTTAAATATTTAATGATGATATAAAATTTATTAGTGTTGATCCATGAAATCTAGGAGATGCGAATTGGATTTTGGTGAATTAAAAGACTTATAAATTTAACCATTTAATAAACTAATTAACTAAGTGATAAGCGATAGGTACAATCTTAATAGACAATGGTTCCAGGAAATTTTGGTAAAATAAATGAGGAATGATAGATATTAATTTCTTAATGTCACAACATTAGATGGATAATTCGTTAACCCTAGATATTGAGCAATGACAAATTCAACTTAATATCATTATTAGCGATAGTAATTAATTAGCAATCATTATCAATTTCAATAACTATTAGTTGTGATGTCAGTAACGATACGAAATAATAATAATAATAATAATAATAATAATAATAATAATAATAATAATAATAATAATAATAAGATATAATAAAATAAAAATAATAATAATAGTATATACATATATTCAATAAATAAATCAATATTTAAAAACCCTAAATTCTAATAATTGGTTAATTATTTCAGATCTAATGTGCCACGTCTATGTGATAGACCACTTCAAATGAAAGTAATAACTCAAGAAGGACTTGTGTGGAAAACTAAAGGTCCTCTTCACCTATTGATAGATAATTTTATTAGCTTGTTAGGATGATTGTTGACCTCTATTACTAAGATAAAGGGACTGTGTTTTTGGTCCTTGCCTAGTAGAAGGATACAATAGGCTACCATAAGGTAATAGAGCTTAATAGGAGTAATAGTATAGGAGATGCATGAAGATGATGGTAGCAACAAGTCTCAACTAGGGAAATAACTTTCCCATGTGAGAACCTCTTGCCAACACTATTAAATTTCGATAAGGATAAGTGTCTGTAATGTAGGAAAGATTGGTAGAGAGTTTGGTGTGTTGTAATTATGGAGGGAAGGCCATATCTAATGATGTGTACATTGTAGCAGTACCTGAAATGGAGACTCGGTTGCAGGAGGACTAAAAGTACTATCTAAAGATATAAAGAACCACATGTAAGGATTCAAGAATGGAGAATTGCAATGGGTTGACCATAGTAGGTACTTAAGGAATGTTTGTAGGCTCTCTGTGAGTCATTGGGGGTAGTATAAGGTGTCAAGTTTGTGACAGACTCTAAGGTTAGAAGTGATCACTAAACCGACTTGGCATCCCTTATAGAGTGGAACATTATTATGATTCGGTTGAGAGTATCTTGATTCAATGTGCTAGACAAGGTATGTACTATCGATCATCACCCAAAATGCAGACATGGATCAAATGACGCATATCATGTAAGTCCTCCTAGAAGAAGATGATTTGGAGGCATCGAAGGGCCTTAAATACGATTAGTAATGTATGGTGGCTTACTCTTACCCTCCCCCTACTTTACAGCCGCTAATGGTGAAGGTGAACCTGTAGATTTCCAAGCGACAAATGGGACTCCTAGCATGATGACACAAGCAGGCCCTCATCCATAGAGGAGAGTTGACTTAGGAGGAAGACGACGGATTCTCCCCAGATCAGTTATCAGACCTTAAAGAATTATCTTTTTCTATTTGGATGTATATTATTTTATTTCCTTTATGTTGGTGTGTATTGGCTATATGGAACTTCTTTGTGTAAATTTATTAGTAAGTAGTTCAAGGTGATTTTGTAACTTTTTTTGGATAAATTAAATTTGTGAGTAAATTGTGACAATTATTCAGTCCAAAGTTTAGTAATGTGTGGTTATTATGGTTCTTTATCTCTGTATAGCAGTCGACCAATTGATGTTCATTCCAAAATCTAGATTTTTTTAAAAAAAATGGGAGAAGGTTTTTCTCAAGTTCAAGTTAAAGTTTATAAGGTGTTTAACTAATTATAATATTATTATGTCTTTTCCCAAACTAAGGAAAATGAGTTTTCAACAACTATAAAGAACTTTTATAAATTTTTGATAAATTTTGAATTAATTTATATTAATAAAAAGGGTGTTATAAGAGACCTTGAGGGTTGTGTGCCAATTTCTCATGCTCGATACCATTGCTAGTAGAACCTCTCCTACGACGACAAAAAAAAGAAAAAGACAATACCAATAAAGATGAGTGGTTAAGGAGTCAGTCCTTAGAGAATAGATAAAATACAGATTGGTACACTAAGAAGTGAACCATAAGCCTGATTGTCCTTGGGGTACGACATTCAAGTAGGACATTGTCTAAGCCATCTTAATAACTCCAACAAAGCACGAAGTCACTATCATGTTAGTAAGAGTTTGCTATTGTATCATAGATAATGATATACTCCCAATATCCATCCAACCTTAAAACTTGTAAGACCACTGAGTTTTGGAAGTTCTAGTGACATTTAGCGATTATGATGAATACGTTAACAATTTGATACTAACATTTTTAATATTATGAGTGAGAAAGTTAAACAACCACATGAGAG
The DNA here is from genome assembly GCA_026544285.1 of Pachyrhizus erosus. Classification (NCBI taxonomy): domain Eukaryota; kingdom Viridiplantae; phylum Streptophyta; class Magnoliopsida; order Fabales; family Fabaceae; genus Pachyrhizus; species Pachyrhizus erosus. Next base: position 23,640 of record JAMLFT010000254.1, read on the forward strand.
TGGTTCATCGTATACTCATGTCTTTCTTGAGTCGTGTGTGTGTTTCTTGATGAAGCAACAAGATTCATTCCTTTCTTTTTATTTTCTTTTATAGGAGTAGGTGAAGATGTTTGAGCCTTGACTTCGTCTTTGGATTGACTACATTGATGGGACATGGACTCAAGACGCAGTCATGATCAAGGACCATTTCGTTGGCCATCTTCATTTTACGTTGGCATCATTAGATGTGGCCAATCTACCACCCAAGAGGTACAACTGTTTATTGTGGTGGACATAGCCTACACTGTCACATCACACCTAGAAAGGTTATTGAGATCTCATCTTCATCATTCTCTTCATCGTCTCATCATTTGGAAAATGACTCTAAGGTTGAGGTACCCAAGGTAGAGGTTAAGGTACTAGAGTCAAAGACTGAAATGCTAGAGGCAACTCTTGTTTTAGGAAGGGAAGATTGGCTAGTCGAGGGTGAAGAAGGGGAGGACCCTAAAGATGACCCATAGGAAGACTCCAATGAGGTCACCTCTTGGGGAATATGCTAGTGAGAGCTTTTGACATTTTTGACCCACGTCTAGTGTAGTGAACACACACAAGATTGAAGACTAGAGATTATTGCTCTAAGTCTAGGTTTCCTTTATGTATGTATATTGTCATCTTGTATTCTCGCTAGTTATAGTTTTGGCTGTCCTAGGAGGGATACGCATTGTTTATAGACATTGTATGTTATTTGGTTATTCACCATAAACAAATTTCTTACATATATATATACATATACATATAAAGATACATTTGGTAAATTTTTATGCTTCTAGTTCTTATACATAAAAGCTTTTAAATTGTGAATTCATTTTATCCATCCTATTTTTACTAATGAAATTATTTTCTAATACTCGAAATCTTTTTGATTCACCATAAAATATTTCCTTCTTTTACACGATAATGTATAAAAAGTTTTAAATTTTCCACCAAATTTTGCAATATTTTAAGTCTCAAATGTTTTACGCAATTAAACAAAACAAAAATGTTTTTAAAATGAATAAAAAGGGAATTCAATGTGTTTTACATACTCAAATTTTGGGATGTTACAATAAAGGTATCAAAGTGGTCCTTTCTTCTAGTGTGGTGTGTTTCGAGGACGAACCAAGTGAAAACTGGTAGGCATGTAATATCCCAAACACTAACAATGGTGGGGAGTGATTGCTAGTGCAAAATAGAAGAGGCACGAACAAGGAGCAGCTCCTAGCAAGCTTCCAGTAGGTGGGAAACATGAATGAATCGAATACATGCCTGAATTAGAGGAATCCAAAGACCATGTGGATAGAGCATTATTAGATCAGTTTGTCCTATCAAGACTAAATTCTATGTCAGACATTTTTAAACGATAACAGAGATAATAAAACCCTAATAAAAAGAGAGTGAATTAAGGGCAAATAATATTGCTAACATTCTAATTTTCATAAAACTTGAGAGGGTAAGATATTATGAAACTAAGAGGAGAGATATATATAAACATTTAATCAAAAGGAATTGATGTTGTTTTTGTTGGCATGGTAGATTCACCATGTTATGGCACTTTGTGGATCGAGATCCTAGTGCAACGATGAACACATAAATGTGAGCGTAATATATATAAAAGAGTTGTGTGGGATGGTCAACTATGAATCTTTTATACATATATATAGCTCAAGGCAACATAACAGTGAATTACATGACATTATTCACCAAATAAGGATGAAGGACGTAGAGACCTCAATTTGTGAAATGTTTCAAACTTGAGACCTCAAGGGTCGTGTGCCAATTCCTTACACTCGGTACCTTTGCAAGTAGAACCTCTACCACAATGATAAAAAAAGGACAATCTCAATGAGGATGACTGGTTCAGGAGTCAGTTCTCAGAGAACAAATGGAATATAGATTGGTATGTTGGGAAGTGAACCGTGAGCATGATTGTCCTTGGGAGTGTGGCATCCGAGTTGGACATTGTCCAAGCCATCTCGGTAACTTTGATAGAGCATGGAGTCACTATCATGTGGTGAGAGCCCACTATTGTATGGTAATGAATTGTGTACTCCCAATATCCAACCAACCTCAAAACTTCTAAGACCACTGAGTTTTGGAAGTTCTAGTAACAACTGACCATTATGATGAATACGTTAACAATTTGGTACTAACATTTTTAATACTATGAGTGAGGACGTTAGACAACCACATAAGAGTGGTTGATCATATACTCATGTTTCTATTGAGTAGTCTATGTGTTTTTTGATGAAGTAGTAAGACTCATTCCTTTCTATTTATTTTCTTTAATAGGAGTAAGTGAAGATGTTTGAGCCCTGACTTTGTCTTTGGATTGACTGCATTGATGGGAGATGGATTCATGACGCAATCATGATCGAGGACCATTTCCTTGGCCATCTTCATTTTATGTTGGCATCATTGGACGTGACCAACCTACCGTCTAAAACGTACTACCATTTCTTGTAGTGGACATAGCCTACGCTACCAAAATTTTGTCACATCACAACTAGAGAGGTTATTAAGATCTAATCTTCATCGTCATCTTCAGTGTCTAGTCATTTGGCATATGACTATGAGGTTAAGGTACTTGAGGCAGAGGATAAGGTATCCGAGTTAGAGGTCAAGGTACTAGAGTTAAAGACTGAAATGCCAGAGGCAGCTCCATCTATAAGAAAGGAAGATTGGCTAGTCGAGGGTGAGGAAGAGGAGGACCTTAAAGAGGAGCTAAAGGAAGTACCTAATGAGGTCACCTCTTGGGAGATCTACTAGTGTGATGTTTTGACTTTTTTGACCCATGTTTAGTGTAGTGAATTCACACAAGATTAAAGGCTAGAGATTACTTCTCTAAGTCTAGGTTTCCTTTTTATATGTATATTGTAATCTTGTATTTTCGCTAATTGTACTTTTGGCTATCATTGGGGGATGCGTATCCTCTACAGACATTTTATGTTATTTGGTTATTCACCATAACAAATTTCTTAATATATATATATATATATATATATGAAGATACATTTAGTAACTTTTTACGCTTCTAATTCTTATATATAAATGTTTTTAAATTGTGAATTCGTTTTATCCTAAACTCTTTTTGTTTCATTATAAAATATTTCCTTCTTTTACACGATAACGTATAAAAAGTTTTAAATTTTTCACCAAATCCTGCAATATTTGTTTAAGTCTCAAATGTTTCACACAATTAAATAAAATGAAAATCTTTTAAAATTGAATAAAAAAAGGGAATTCAATATGTGTTTTACCTACTCTAATTTTAGGATGTTGTAGTAGCTACCCAAATGGGTATGGGAATAGGTACTATAGTACCCTATCTAGACCCTACCTATTATCATCCCTACACCAAATCAAACATTCAAATTCCTATATAGCTAACTACCATTGAACCACAACCCTTATTAGTAAACTTATAAATCGAATCACCCTTTGAAATGGTTTCATACAACCACAAAGATATTGCCACTACTAAGTCTTCATGGTGTTGCCTACACTACATCACCCTTTGTTAGGTTTTTTACACAACCGTTATGCATATTAACTTCGCATCACCCACTATTGCATCATAGATACACTTGATCTCACCTTAGTATGCGAAAACTACAAAATCAAAAACCTTATTGCCACTTCCTCAAGACCATGACCTAAAATCCTTTTGTTTTTTCTCATGTGTTTTATTTTAATAGGGATGTAACACCTTGGAATATATATATACTCTTTATATTTACTTTAATAATTTAATTATTTAATTGATTTATGTTGATTTTATGATATAATTTTAAAATTTATATTCTTTATTTAAATAAATTTGATATTGTGTATTCTAGTTAATTAAATAAAATTTTAGTAACAAAAACTATTCTTTGGATAGAAAATTAGTTAGTTGAAATAATAGAAACATAAATTAATTAATAGGAGATTAATTAAATTAATTATCAAATAGGAAAAACAAAAATTTAAGGTAGGATTATACGTAATAGGATTTTTGAAAACTACATGAAACAGTAAAAATATGTTAAAAAGGACATGAAAATTGAGATGAATGTAGACCTAATTTAATTGGGCGTTATATAGGCCCAATTAAAACAAAATCTAAGAGACCATGACGTAGGTAGAGGGAGTGCCGAAAATTACAAAGGGTAGATGGAAGATTTATGTATTAATTTGGCTATTAGGAGAGAGACTATCTCATCCTTATCCAATCCCTCCTAGACCATTTTCCTACTCTCTAAGACTCTCTCTTTTTCCTGTAAATCTCTAAAAATTTAGAGCATCTAATCATTAGAAGTCTCTCAAATTAAAGTATAGTGCTAAGGAGTCATCAACCTTTCTTGGAACACCAAGCATCAAGTGTTTGAAGAAAAGACTAAGGGTATGAGGGCTCCTTCAACTTAGCTATAGATTATGTTATTTTCATTATTTCTCTATGTTTATAGATCTATTAATCATCGATTATTGTGTTATTTTGATAAATTTGTTTGCAAATGGGAAAATGGATAATGGGTGATGGGAGCTGAGACTATATTTAATTTTTTAAAATATCTATGTGTTGATTCTTTGTATGATGACGATGATTCCAATGTTTTTAGAACCTTTGAAACCATTGGTATTTTTTTTCATATTTTTTTTTACATCATTTACTATTTTTAAGATATTTATATTTTAGGTATATTGAATATTCTTGACATATCAATTAAATTTTATAAAATTATTGGAATTGAATTTCAAGAAAGTAGAAGCATGGTAGTGATCCTTAGGTTACGAGTATGTTCTTTGATTGTTCTTGTAATTCATTATGGAGTTTTACTATTTTCAAAATATAGATTATTAAATTTCTTAGTTTTTGTCCTAGAGATAAATTAACTCTTAGAAAATTGTTGAGATGAGAATAATAGCTTGAGAAATTTATTGTGAGCTCATGATGTTGTGTGCACCTAAGGATAATTTTGTTATGATTTCAAGAACCCATTTAAATTTTATTAAAAATATAAGTTTAGGTACTCTATTTCTAGACAATTAGCATTAAGAAATTGGAAAATGGTAGTAAACAAAATTATTTGAACTTAGTAAAGTTTCTATGCCATGCTAAGATGTTAAGGATGATCTCTATAAAACATTAAAACAATTGAAGGTGGTTATGTGTTATTAGTAATTTAGGGAATCCTAAAAATAGTGAATAAAGTGTAACTAAAATTAATTAGAAAAATCATATTAATTGGTAAAAATAAACTATGAAAAATTGTTACTAAGAAAAATATGTAATGAGGAGCTATTTTGTTTAATATCATGAGAATTGGATATGGTTGGCTATTTTCCATATTTATTAGGATTATAAGTTTATTATATATGCATTACTAAGACTAATTTTTGGGTATTAATGACTTTTTTTTCTTGTCAAACCTTATAGGGAGACCTTATATTACATAATGATATTTTTGACTTTTGAATATTGACTTTTACTTGTTGATTGTTGACTTTTATATTGAATTGAATCTTGAACACTAGGCGGGGAAACCTTCAACCAATGTGTGTTGGATTCTTGACTCTGATACATATCAAATGTTTTAATTTAGGGAAAATGAAAGTTTCAAATTATTGTCCAATAAATATACTCCTAAAAAGGGAGTACATTTAGTAAAATTGGGGGTGATCTTAAGTAATTAATGTTCACTACGAAAATAGTGAATTAACAGTAAAACACATAATGTGAATGGAATGGAATGATAACCAATAGGAGTTAGAGCCTATAAAAATAATCGTGGATGTGACGGCAGACACAAAGCTCATGTGCAATGGATACATCAAATTACAAATTTGACTTGAAGCATAAACCTAAGAGAAGTGAGGAATTTTATAAGATTTTTAAATAAGGGTAAATTACGAATGGTATTTATAAAGGGATAACATAATTGATGTGAACTCTGAGGTGTTGCAAGTAATGAATTTTTTTATATTTTTAGTTAGTGAAGACGTATGGAATAAGACTAATATTTTTTAGTGAGTTGTACAAAGACTATGAAAATGTAGATGTATGAGAGGGATTGTGATGTAATAAAAATATGTTAGCCCTTCAAGGTGTTATGTTATTTGGGTGGACGAGATCGTGTGATATTTTAGAATGTGTCATTTGACGATGAGACAATATTTTGTTATTGACATCTAACTTTGAGCCATCGAGATAATGGAAGAGAGATTGTAGCCTTCATTGTATACTAACAAGTATACATGCGTATAAATGGTCACCATTATGTACCAAAAGCATGGAAGGCCACACAAACTTATAATTAATAAAATCAACTAGGGATTTTGAGTTGAGGGGACAATTTCTAGAGTCTTTGGAGATGATAGGACAGATTGGTATCTTATAGATTTGATCATAAGTTGATGAACCTTGGGGATGACAAGCGTCGAGTTGCAAAGAGAATCACATTAAGCCAACTTCACAATCCCATCCATGACAAGATAATTTTGATCAATGATAACCCTACCTATGTACCTAGGCAAAGGTAGACTATTGATAAGTCATTCAACTTAATGTAAAGTAGGTGTTCTGGAGGTTCTCGTGCTAGTGGATTTGTATGACTTAAACTATGAATTAACTAGTTAATTCCAAACGTGTGAGATTCAAAATTGAGTAGTATAGAATGATTATATTTGTGTTTGTGATATGAGAGTTTTATGTGTTAGTCTTAGTGAGATGGAGGACTCATCCATGCATTTTATTTATATTTTTAGATAGAGATGGTGAGCCAGAGGTTGGCATATTGACTATTGGTAACTTTTCATGATGGGGAGTAGACCTACGATGACCTCTTCGAAAAGGATCATTTTTGTCAAAAAGCTTAGGATCCACATAGTTCCAATAAGGGCGGATAATATAGTCATTGACCTTTGAGCTAAATGTGTAGTTTACATAGGTTATGCCTCCATACTTTAAGACGGGTTCACCTATACCAAACACTTCTTTTACTTCTTCTTTAGATTGGATTGTGTCATCTATTCTCCGAATGCTTGCTAGACTTGAGCATCTTGCTTATACTCATTTGGTTTTTTCTCCCTACTTTACTATACCACATTTATCTCGTACATGACCAATACTAGACTAATGGCACCACCTAAAGATGACATGGAGGATGACAACACTATAGATTATGAGATTCTAGAAACACCAAATATTGATGACTTTGATCTAGATATGTAGATTGTTTTATGATCCAAATGAGGAGCATGGAGATGATCTAGAGATGTTGATAGCAAATGATTTAGTTGAGGAGGATCTTGAGAAAGATCCATAAAAGGATTCTTCTTAGGGATCTTAGTAGGGATTCTCTATTACTTTGGGAGTTGGGAGCAAGTGTATGGTAGAGATGATATTTTGAGTACTAGAAATATTATTTTGGATTTTATGTTTTTGGATATACCTAAATATGTGATTATTTTCTATCATATTTATCCTTCTTTTATATTCAGAAGTATAGTGAACTCTTGTAAATAATGATGCCTTATTAAGACACTTGACATATGTTTATTTTGAGGATATTATCTATGCATATATTTTTATTATTATTTAGTAATATTGATGAGTTGATGTTTAGAAATGATTTATGATTCTCAATTTAGTTTTTGTAGGAAAATATTTGTTTTATGATGTAATTTCCAAGTTGACAAATTTATCCTTGTATAGATTTAAATTAAAATTATTCATTATATTATTTTATTCAACAATAGATCTTTTAAAAGTAAAAATAATATGTATATATATAAGGAGTTTACAAGGGAAACATCCTTTTAAGGTTATTAAAATCTATATTTTACCTAAGAGTGAAAAGGGGATGAAAGATTATAACTTGAATCATTTTATGTTTTATTTAGTTTTTACTACTATTATTTAGTTTATTATATAAGATGTTATGGTTTAAGTAGTTTATCATATTTTTGTTGTTGTAATTGTTGTAGATATTATTATTATTATTATTATTTATTTTAGTTTTTATATTATATGTTGTGATTATTTAAAAATAAATAAAAAGTGAAATTTTTGGCTAAAACTATATGCTTGACAAACTAAAATAAATAAAAGCAAAGAAAGCCCTTAAGAACATGTTGGGCCATTGGCCCAATTCTCACAATTCTAAATTTCCTATAACACTAGGAACCTTAAGACACCAACAACTCAATCATCTTTCGTCTACATATGTAAAGAGCAAAACACAACAACCTCACAACAACAAAGAACCAAGCTAGTAAGGAGGCACCTATTGACGAAGCATATCGATGGCAACAACGTGGCTCTGATATATGCCTATTGCAATCAACAAATGAGTCACAAGTGAATGGGGAAGGAAAAATGAAGGGATTTGAAGATCACTAGTGATCGATGATCCTACATGTTTACAATTAAATAAATAATTCTATTAGAATCTTACTTCCTATCAACCTATCTCTAATCCAACATCAAAGCCCTTCCTTGTGTTGTAGATTTTTGTTGTAAAGCCCCTTTTTATCCATTTAATTTTGAGAAAATCTTTCTAGGTATTTTATTTCTAGTAAATTTAAAAATAAACTTAATTCGCTACGGGTTACAATTTAAAAGAAACCTAAATATTGCATACACATCCAAGTAACTTGAATGTTAATTATAACATACCCAAATTAATATATAAGTCAGATCAAAATATAAGTGTAAATATTACATTCCCAAAATATTTTGACTAGAATATTAAACAAAAGATAAAGTCTAAGATAGTCTACAACATCTGACTCATCCCAAAAGTTTCTAGTCAAGTCCTTCAAAAGGATCTTCTTCCTTAGAGGATTCTTCTCTTTTACCTTGACCATCTACTAAGACTAAGCCTATGGATGATTGTTGGCATGGAGGAGTCTGAGTGCGTTGATGTACTATAGAAACATCTATGAATCTAGGTGATGGGGTCTGTGATAGTATTACTAGGATGTCTATATGATGGAACTGCCTTAGGACTTTGACATTTCGAGATCTAAAGGAAAATCTAACATAGCCCATGAATGTATCATCTTCACTAGTCCTATCATGTGTCTATTGTCCCTCTAGGTGTATTATTGCCAAGTGAAAAAGGAATTGGAACTCGTCTGCCATCATTATCTAAAATATGGGGCTTGTAGGAGTGAGTCGTTTATCCTTAAACAAACACACACACATATATAGATCATTTTTGTCTATCGTAGACCCTTATCTCTTCATAACGTGCCTAATTAGGGATTCTACTCAATTTAGGACCCTTCGTACCCTCCAATACTACTAACTCCGGGAGAACTTACACGAGCGTGTCAATAATAGTCCAAGTTTAGATTTTGGATTGACGATTAGGAGTATATATTCTGCATGGTACTGGATCCAAGATACTCTTAATCGAATCTTGGTAATGTTTCGCTTTGTCAGAGATGTCAACCCTTGCAATCTTTGTTCTTATTTCTCACTCGTTAGGGATTCTAACTCATTATACCTTCCTTCCTTTCTTCGTTTATCAACCTTCCTTGGTACTAATGTTTAATTCCATGATATCATCGTATAACATATTTCTTTCATTCTTGTTTTGCAATTCTTATACGGATGTTATTCACTCATTGTCTGAGAGTTTCTTAGCTCATCTTCTATCTTAGGGTTATTTTTGTAATTCACTATCTCACAGAGATAACTGTCATTATTTATGTATCCCTCTACTATTAGTAAAGGTAATGAATTTAACCCTTACTATCAAAATAATCATAAAATATAGGGAGATTAAGATCATAATCAAAGATCACATCAATCAAATAATACATATCAAAATGACAAAATAGGGGTAAAATGGTCTTTTTCCAAGGCCCTTAAGTTTGTGATCAAATTTATCTCTCTTCGTATTTAAGTTTGATTCTAACTTATTTAACTAATGAATACTCCAATTCAAAGGAAAAATTTATTTATATTTCAAGAATGATAATAAGAAAATAAGAAAAGGGAAAAATCATCTTTTCTAGAGGTTTTACACTATAATTTGTCTCTCTATTTTCACCTCTCATTTTTCTATCTACTTCTATTTCATTCCACTTTGGATAAGTAAAATTTTAGAATTTCATAAGTCAAAAGAATAATTCTAAAGCAAGTAAAACGGTAAAATGGTCTTTTCCTTTCTTAGCTTCTTTCTTTTCCTCTATAAATTTATATTTCTTCTATTTGTTATTCTAACTAGGGTTAGTTAAAATAATTAAAATAATTTAAGATTTTTTCTATTTGCAACCCTCTATTTACTATTCACACTTCTTGTTTTACTATTTGCAACCTCACCTTTACTAAACTCACCCCCATATTCATCTTCTTCCTCAAACTCTTTCCTTTTCCCTCCTTTCTTGCAGCAAAATTTGAATTTCTTCCTAATCCCTTTTGGTCACCTAATTTAGATGCACATCTAATCCTATTAGCAAATTCCCAATTAGGGCAAATCGAATCTCACAATTTGAACGAGGGATTAATCAAAAATGAAATAGGAATTTGACAATCAGAATAGGATTGTTGAATTTGGTTTTATCCCTAAAATTTTACTTTTGTTTCCTTACATATTAATTCACTACATTGTTTCTAACTTCAAGAACATTATTGATTGAGTTTTATTTGATTTGGTTTGATTTCAAAATAAGAAAAAATAGCTTCAACTGAACGTGAGTATCCTGAATTCAAATTCTAATTTTTGAGCCAAATTCATGTAAGATATTGATTCAAAAATGGAATTAACTATATGAGCAACCTTTGAGGAACAAAATGGTAAAGGAGACTCCCCCTACCTATTTCAAAGTTTTCCAGCCATATGAAATGAACTTTCTATCAAAGGGTCATTTCTGAGCTTCACCACTCCATTTCGTTTAATTCGTGGACAAAATTATTGCTGAAAGGTTTTCAAATGATTCATTGAACAGAATAAGACGAATGAGGTTCGATTTGTGCAGAGATTTTGAGCTCGTACCTCTCCGGTTACGCCTTCTTCTTCGCTTAGGGTGGCCTCGAATTTATAGGCATTTTGGATCGAGAGTTTGTTTATTTAATTCCTAGTGTATAGGGGAAGGTCACTAGGACGGCAATAGGGTCATAGGATGGTAGGGTGGCATTTTTGCATAAGACAGCTTGAGGTTGATGGAGGTGATCGAGCTGCTTCAACGATGGTCCATGTTTAGAAGGTTATCTTAAGTACAATTAATTTGTATAAATAAATAGCGATGGGCCTAGCGGTTAAATGGAAATCCTTGTGTCCCTCATTCTCTCTCCACTCCCAGGTCGTGCCTTCAAATCCGCTTCACCCCTATTTTTCTCATTTCGCTTTTATTTTCTCGTATTCCTCTTCACTCTCCCTATATACATTCCTTTTCTCCTTTAATTGCCACAAGCTCTCCTAGCCCAACTAGCAACACCTTTCCTTTTTTTCCTACAAGGCCTGGGTTCGAACCCAACCCTGCCCCCTTTTTATTTTTCCCATTTCTTTTCTTATTTTCTTTTCTTTTTATTTTATGTTTTGTATTTTTTAAAATTATGTTTTTGATTTTTAAATTTTTCCAAAAATCCCATAAATTAGCATATATTTTCCTTCTTCCATTTTTATATTCTCTTTCACCAAATATTTATTTTATTTTGATAATAATTTATTTATTACATTTATCTAAATATTTATTTATTTATATTTAATTAATAAAAATTTATTTCTGACTTCTAAAAATTTAGATTTTGATTCTCTAATTTTTATTTTTCTCTTCTTTTATTTTTATTTAGTCTAAAATATCGAAATCTATTTTCTTTTCCAAATCTAACTATTTCTTATTGATTTATATTATATTTTTTAAGCTTATTTTTAATTCAATTTGACTAATTATAATTTCTCTCTCTCCATATTTTCTACTAGATAATATTTCTCATATAATTTAAAATTCTAAACCTTATTTGAACTAAACTAAAATATTTAAATGAGGAAAGATAAATGTATAATTTAACTATTATAATTTTACTATGTATTAAAAGCAAGATGTTACATGTGTGATTTGACAATGATGCATCCTTGATTCCAATCTAATGAGTTTCATTCTAGTGGTAATTTTGGCCTAAATTTTTTAAAACAATGGCAGACGGTAGACTTGTGATTGAGTACCTACGCAATTCATGTACAGCAACAAAGTCCATATTTGTCATAGACTCATCTGGTAAGGATTTATATATTGTCAATTTTTGTTCATTCTCTACCTATACAAAGCAATAATTTGTACTTGTTTTTTGGTTTGCTACAAATCTAACAATGATAAAAGTATTTACAAGGCTATAAGTATGGTAAATCTCATTTGTATTGTTAACATAACTAAAGCAATAAACAATGTTATTTTGTGGATCTAGTACTACAGAGAAGAGAAAGTGGTAATACCTAAACTATTTTTATTAATTTTTTAAATTCTAATTTTATTTATTTCATATATGTTTGAGAAAATTATTACCCACAAGCAATCATTAGTAGAAATATCTATCACCTTCTTTCAATTTTTTAGATTTTACAATTAAATAACAAAAAATATAGATAAAAGTAAGGACTTACGAAAAACATAATGATAAATGACAAATTTTACAACCTTTGTTTAAAAAAACAAATAATAAATGACACTTGTACTTTAATAAAATTACATATATATAAAGAAACATGATTCTAAAATTTGAATATTTTAACGAATGATTTTTTTATATCATCTTTTTAAAATGTTTTAATTAGCTTTTATAATGAATGTTTTAGTTTGAATGCTTATTACAAGACCAAGCTATGAATAACTCATCATTGGAAGCTAAACATAACTAGGTATTGATTTGAACTTCACGTTATCATTAAATTGAATTACATGGATGCTTAAATTATGATGTTGTTAGAAATGTAATTGTTCTAAGGAGAAAATTTTAATGGTGGTAAACAACTTGTAATGTTGCTTTTGTAGACAAGAGTTGTCTTTGCTTATCAATGATCAAGGAAAAATGTGATGTTCTAGAATTAACAAATCAATTCCTTTTGATATAATATTTTCTTGAGAGTCCTAGTTAAAATATAAGAAAATTCATGAAAATCTAGGTTTCGTACATTCAAAGTTAGGAATGGAAATAAGTAGAATAAATTTTATAGTATCTATTTTTATAGTTTTTAACCTCAAAAGAACTATAAAATATAGATAATATAAAAGTATGTATAATTTTTATACCATAATTAGTTTAAATATATAGTACTTAATTGCAAGCTTTGTAATCAAAGATGTTTTCATTGTTTTTCCTCACTTTCTCAATTGTGTTGTTAACTTGTAGGTTGTTCAACCTAAAATCAAATGATGTAGAACTAGTGAATCTAGCACTAGTTCATATCTTGTACTAGAAGATCTAAGGGAAACTTATAGAGAAAGGAACGTCTATGGAGTAAAGGTGCTAGTAATTATAGATGAAGATGATGCAAAAAATATGTACTACATGTCATCCCTCTCTACAATTCATCTCTATCCTTTTAGAAAGTTGGTTTCTCACTTTATGCATTTTGGTTGGTTAATGCTTATAATTTCACATGTCTGCAACATCTTAATCATTGGTATGAACAATAGTAAGAGGCTTGGCAGGGATAGTGCTATTGAGATTTCAAAGGAGATAAGCAACTAACATCAACAACTTATCTACGACTATTTTGAAGGAACCCAACCATATTTTTGTCTTGTATACATCACTAGGTAAGTCTTGTATTTTTAAATCAACCTACTAAGTTTTACCCCAAATTTATACACTAAAGATTATTTTCATTTTCCTATTTTAGTCGATATCACATGCTAAAGATAATAAGGATTAAAATTAACGTAGTAATGTTAATTACCATTCTTGAGCAATGTTTGCTTTTTGAAAAATATCCTTTCCTGGTAAAATTTTTATTGTTGCACTATAAAAGCCTACATTTGGTTTTGGCGAGAAGTTGGTAGTGGTTTAAGTTTGACTATTTGAACTTGTATATGTATACACATATAAACATACATATGTGTGTATATGTATTTATGTATGCATATACATATGTAGGTATAAGTATATATTTGTAAGATCAAAAAGCCAAATTTGAACCACTAAAAGCTTCTAATCCAAATTAGATTCAGGTTTTTATGGTTGAATAACAAACATTGAACTAGAAAATACAATTTCTTCATAAACAAACAAACATTGCTCAAGGATAGTAATTAGCATTACTATTGTGGTTCTAATCCACATTATATTTAACATGTAGTTTTGTTTATATGTGTCTACGTGCCTACTAGGACTAGTAATGAACTCGTTAAAACATTTTATGAATATTTTGTAGGAACTCAATCATATTTTTTTCCCTTATATACATCTTGCAGTATGTCTTGTCTTTTAAAATATTCTTAATTTTACTGCAAATATGGACACCAATCATTTTTTTCTTCTTTTTTCCATTCCAGTTTATATCATATGCTAAGGATATTCGAGATTAGAACCAAAGTAGTAAGGTTCATTTCCATCCTTGAATAATGTTTCTTTATTAAGAAATTTCATTTTGTAGTGCATTATTTATTATTCCTCCATAAAAGTCTCCATCTAGTTTTGGCAGGAAGCTTACAATGGTTTGAATTCGACTATTTGATCATATATATATATATATATAATAATACATGCATACATATGTGTGTGTATACGTATGCATGATCATATCGTTGAACATGAACCACTAAAAGCTTGCCAAAATCAAATTCAGGATTTTATGGTGGAATAACAAACATTGTATTAGAAAATGGAATTTCATCGAAAACAAACATTGTTCAAGGATCATAATTAACATTACTACTCTAGTTCCAATCCATGTTATGTTTAACATGTAGTTTAGTTTGTGTCTGCATGCCCACAAGGGTAGGTAATGAACCAAATCATCTTCAACATAGTTAGAGACTAAATTTGATAATGATCTCATTGGAGTTTTATATATTTTGTAGGAACTCAACCATATTTTGCTCCTACATACACCATGAGGTAAGTCTTGTCTTTTTAAATCAACCTACTATATTTTACCCAAAATTTGAACACCAACAATTATTTTTTATTTCTTTTTTCCATTTTGATTGATATCATAAGCAAGGGATAATGGGGATTAGAACCAAAATAACAATGTTCATTACCATCCTTTTGCAATGTTTATTTATTATTTCACCATAAAAGTCTACATCTTATTTTGGCAGGAAGCTTATAATGATTTGAGTTTGCCTATTTAATCTTGTATATGTATAGTAATACATACTTATGTATATCTGTGTGTGTATAAGTATGTCTATATTAGTATAAATATGTAGGATCAAATAGTTGAACATGAACCACTTGAAGCTTCATGTTAAAACCAAATGTAGATATTTATAGTGGAATAAAAGACGATGTACCAAAAAAATGAATTTCTTCATAAGCAAACATTGCTCAAGGATGGTAATTAACAATAACACTTAGGTTCCAATCTACATTATGTTTAACATGTAGTTTAGTTTATGTGTCTGCATGCCCACGAAAGTAGGTAATAAACCCAAACATCTTAAACATAATTAGAGACTAAACTCAATAATGAACTCTCTAAAATTTTATATAAATATTTTGTAGGAACTTAACTATGCTTTTTCTTTACAAACACCATGAGGTAAGTATTTTCTTTTTAAATCAACCTACTACATTTTACCCAAATTTTGAACACCAACAAACCTTTTTTTTCATTTTCTATTCTAGTTCATATCATAAGCTAAGGATTATGGAGGATAGAATTGGAATAACAATGTTCTGTATCATGCTTAAGCAATATTTTCTTAAGAAATTTCATTTCCTAGTACATTATTTATTGTTTCACCGTCAAAGTCTACATCTAGTTTTGGTGGGAAGCTTATAATGCTTTGAGTTTTTCGATTTGATCTTGTGTATGTATACTAATACATACATATATATGTGAATATCAGTATGTCTCTACAACTATACATGTGCAGGATCAAATAAACGAGCGTGAACCACTAAAAGCTTCTTGGAAAAACCAAACACAAACATTTTACAGTGGAATAACAGACGGTGTACCAGAAAATGGAATTTCTTCAAAAATATTGCTCAAGGATGGTAATTAACAATAATACTTAGGTTCCAATCTACATTATGTTTAATGAACCAAATCATCTAAAACATAGTTAGACACTAAATTTAAGGATGAACTTGTTGAAATTTTCTATAAATATTTTGTAGGAACTCAACCATATTTGCTTTGATAGACACCATGAGGTAAGTCTTGTCTTTTTAAATCAACATACTATATTTTACCCAAAATTTGAACACCAACAATTTTTTCTTCTTTTTTCCATTATAGTCTATATCATAAGCTAAGGATAATAGGGATTAGAAACAAAATAACAATGTTCATTACCATCCTTAAGCAATATTTGTATTTTAGACATTTTCAATTTCTTGTATGGTGTTTATTGTTTCACCATAAAAGTCTACATCTTGTTTTGGTAGGAAGTTTATTATGGTTTAAGTTCGCCTATTTGATCTTGTATATGTATACTAATACATACATATGTCTTTGTATAAGTATGTCCATATGATTATACATATGCAGGATCAAATAGTTGAACGTGAACCACTAAAAGCTTTGTGCCAAAATCGAATGCAGACATTTACAATGGAATAACAAACGTTGTACTATAAAATTGAATTTATTCAAAAATAAACATTGCTTAACGATGGTATTTAGCAATAATACTTTGGTTCCAATTTACATTATGTTTAACATGTTTGGTTTATATGTGTCTGCATACCTAAGAGGGTAAGTGTATATCTTGTTTTTAATTTTATAAAAATTGATAATTAATTATTATGAAATTTAGAATTTTAGAAAGAAATAATATCATAAAATTATTATTAAGAAAAGACATTTTAATTTCATAAAAATCTAAATTTATTTTTTATTATGAGAGGTAAAATCAAAAAATATAAATAGGCAAGATTTATAAAATAGTCTAAGTAGAATAAAAAAAAATTTAATAAATGAAAGAATAAAATAATTCTTAAAATATATAATTCTACATTACATAATTTTTAATAAGTATAAGGCATAAGAAATTGGAAGGATAAATTTAAATTGGTAATTTGGAATTTTCATAATACAAAATTTGAGTTTTATAATTAAAAATATAAATGAAACAAATTAATTAAATGCATTTTTAAAATTTTTCAAATTACTTTTGTTAAATAGAATATATGAATATGTGGAGAAAAATATAAAATTATTTATAGGAATTTTAGAAAAAAATTTAGAAGTAAAAGTAATGATTTTAAAAATAAAAACAGAAAATAATAGAAAAAGAAAAAGAAAATAAAATAAAATAAAAAAGAGAAAAAGTCAAACCCTGGATATAAGAGATGAGGGGCACGCTTTTACCAGCTGAGCTACCCATTATAGGTAGCATAAAAATGACTTATTGAATATACAAGACATAAAACATTGGAATAAATACAAAAATAAAAATGGAAGGCAAAAAAGGGGTTAGTCGGGATTCAAACCCTTGACCCCTTAGGCGCATTTTAGGAAGAGAGGAGAAGAATTTTCAATTAGACTGCTAGGCCCATTGCTGACATTTTATGATAAATAAAATCCTATAACACTTTTCATTCTTCTTCTTCTTCTTCACCGCCATGAAAGCACCTTCTTTAACCTCGAGCACCCTATGCTACCTAGTCACCCAGCTTAGCAACCTAGCTCCCTTGACTCAACAAGGTTATGTCTGACTCCTAGGATTAAAATAAGTTAAATTTCAAAAATGGGATGTTATATAAACGAGCTCCGAATCAGATTTTCAGAGCATCCTTCACAACAACTTCCTCTCTTCGATTCTCCCTACATACTCTTCCATTTTGCTTCATTTTAATTTCAATAGCTTCGAATTACCACAAGCTTCAATTTTGTTCAAGAAATTCGAAGAAACAACAATGAAATTGTAGATTGGAAGGCTTGCTGAAGGCTCGCTGGTGACTCGCGCAGAAACTGCAAACTTCTCATTGAAATTTCTAAATTAAGGTAGGAGGAGTTACTTTTTTTTCAAATTTGATTGCTAGAAACGTTATAGGTTGTGTGAATTTGGATTTCTGAAAGTTTAACACTCTATAATCATGGAATTCACCAAAAATAAGTGGAACCCGAGATATTAAAAATTTTGAATTAAAAGAAAATTGATTCTGCTTAAATAGGATGTTCCTATTGTAATTTTGTGTTGATGAAGCCTTATCATTTGTGTTCGAGTAATTCTAGTTAGAAAACTCCCCAAAATTATTACAAAAAAATTGAAAATGGGTTAAGAATAGAATTCACGTTCTGTCCCTATTCTGCGTAAGAATTCTTTTACTTTCAGCAAATTAATACACAAAATTGATTGATTTTAAGTGCTTTTGACTTGAAATTTGATTAAACAAACTAAGTATGAGAAGAAATGAAGGAACGAAGAAGTTCAAATTGATTTTTGAACCAAAAATCAATCTTTTATCCCTGGGAAGACGATGGAGCTAGGTGACTATTTTGCCTCTTGAGAGGAGGAAATTACCAAAATACCCTTGCCCAAAAACATGAGATTTTACTGTTTTACTTGTTTTAATTTAAATTTTTTTTAAAGGGTCAATTTTAATCCAAAAAAAATAAGTATACCAACAAGTAAGGACTAAAAATCAACATGATATAAATTTATTTTAAAATTTTTGGAAATTACTAAAATACTCCTAGTTATAAATCTAAAATTTATATTGTTTTTGCTATTCTAATTTAGAGAAAAGGTAGCTAGGATCTTCTACATTTGAATTAATTAAACTTACATCCACCCTAAAGTCAAAAATGTGATAACAAAATTCACATAAATTAATTTTTATAAAAATGACCAAGATGCTCCTAGTTATTGTTTTTAGAACACTTTGCAAAACTAAACAATCTTTCTAAAATTAATAGAATTAATACTCTCATATGTCTTTTTGAAGTTAGAAAGAAAATTTCTATAAAGTTAGAATGACTAAAATACCCTTTTGATGAGAAAATTACTAAAATACCCTTTCTATTAAAAATTAGCTAAATTGATTTCAAAATTTTAATTTTAATAGCTTATTCCATCTCAAGGAATAATCATTATTCAGTACATGAGATATAAAAAGAATTTTTTTCAATAAAGACCATAAACGATATATAAAATGACTAAAATACCCTTCTTGTATAACTTAATAAAATTTGAGAATTTTAACTAAACTCTAATTATTCTCATGACTTCATTTATGATGTGTATACTATCATTATTGAGATATCTAACTTATCTCTGATCATGACTCATTTAATTAATAAAAGGAAGCTCATATTAAATGAAACCCTAGGTTAGTAGACAATGAATTATCAAGAGTTCGATAAGTCTCCACAACATAAAAGATCTCTCCCATAGTATGATATTTGCCTAGAAAGAGCCAAGATGATTGATAAATTGGCCAATAGATGTTATTATGAATGAATGATTAATATGATACGGAATTTCACATTAGTATATGTGATTTGGATCTTGTACTTGGAGACTTGATCTAAAAGAAGGTAGAAGGTAGTCGTTAATCATAATGCATGTGAGATACAAGAATGGAGGAATGGAATTGGTTGAGTACAAAAGGGTCATGAGGAATGTATGTAGGATATGGAAGTCCTTGGGGGTGTAAAGGTACCAAGTTTGTAGGCCGCTCTAAAAACAAAAAAAGGGTCACACTGAGCCGGCTTGGCAACCCCGACATGTAGAGCATTACCAAGATCAGTAGAGATTATCTAAATCTTGTACCTTATTAGAATACGTACTCCTGATCTTCACCAAGTTGTAAATTATAGATAGAACAATACATTTCGCACAAGTCCTCAAGAGTTAGTAGTAAGAGGCAACGAGGGCCCTAATGCGCTAGTGATAAATAGGACACGTTATGGTGAGTTAAGAGTAAACAATTGCAGGTATGCCATTGTTTGTGTTTGATGGAGAACAGGTGACTCACTCCTACAAATCCTATATTTTTCAGGACAAGATGACTGACAATTATCATCCCTTGTTTCACTTATCTATAACACCTCTCTATGGAAGATGGACCAGGGATTCCTGTACGAGTTGGATACCTACACCGAATATGTTCGATTCACTTTAATCCCAGCTAATGCCTTATCAACTTTTATACCTAGCCAGATAGATCTTCCTATAATATTAACTCAAGTCATACCTCCCAGATTTTCATATTCCCCTCCCAAAATCCCTTCATGCCCTAGAAGGAGACGACAAAATAATCTCAATAAACTTTCTACCTCCACTCTCACTAATACCACACCATCCTCGAGAAAAGAATCATATAAAGAAGAATATTTGTTTGAAGATTTTGGCAAAGAATAGGAATCTTAAATTTCAATTTTCTATCATGTATAAATAACGAAAATTTTGATGTATATTGATGTAAATTCATGAATGGAAGTAATCTCCAACTTCTTATCTAATTTTAAATAAAACTCATGAGATAATTTAGTAAGAATTTTAGGTCGTTACAGAAAGTAATGAACTAAAGCATATTAAACATAATTAGAGAAATTTGATAATGAACTTGTTGAAATTTTATACAAATATTTTGTAGGAACTCAACCACACTTTTTCTATTATGTACATCGTGAGGTAAGTCTTGCCTTTTAAAATCAACCTACTACATTTTACCAAAAATTTGAACACCAATACTTTTTGTTTTCTTTTTTCCATTATAATTGATACCATAAGCTAAGGATAATATGAATTAGAACCGGAATATCAATGTTCATTACCATCCTTGAGTAATGTTTGACTTTTAAGAAATTTCATTTCCTGGTACAGTGTTAATCGTTTCACCATAAAAGTATACATCTTGTTTTGGTGGGAAGCTTATAATGGGTTTGAGTTCGCCTATTTGATCTTGTATATGTATACTAATACATACATACATATGCATGTGTATAAGTATACCTGTATGAGTATACATATGTAGGATCAAATAGTCGAACATGAACCACTAAAAGCTTCTTGCCAAAATCGAAGGCACAACATTTATAGTAGAATAACAAATAGTGTACCAAAAAAATGATCTTTTTTCTAAAAAAAACATTGCTTAAACATGGTAATTAACAATAGTACTTCATAACCAATCTTCATTATTTTAACATGTAGTTTAGTTTATGTGTCTGCTTGCCCACATGGGTAGGTAATGAACCAAACAATCTTAAAAATAGTTAGATACTAAATTTGCGAATAAACTTGTTGAAATTTTATATAAATATTTTGTGGGAACTCACCCACATTTTGACTCTTATATACACCATGAGGTAAGTCTTGTCTTTTCAACTAACCTACTACATCTTTTGGCACGAAGCTTATAATTATGGAATAACAGTGCACCAAAAAATGAAATTTCTTCAAAAACATTGTTCAAAGGTGTTAGTTAACAATAATATTATAATTACAATCTACATTATTTTTAACATGTAGTTTAGTTTATGTGTCTAGATGCCCATAAGGCATGTAATGAACAAAACCATCTTAAATATAGACTAAATTCAATATTTCACTCATTGAACTTTTCTATGAATATTTTGTAGGAATTCAACCACATCTTTTTTTTTATATACATAATGAGGTAAGTGTTGTCTATTTAAATCAACCTACTATATTTTACCCAAAATGTGAACACCAACAATTGTATGTTTTATTTTTTCTATTCTAGTTGATATCATAAGCTAAGCATAAGAGGGATTAGAATTGGAATAACAATGTTCATTACCATCCTTGAGCAATGTTCATATGTAGGATCAAATTGTGGAACCTAAACCACTAAAAGCTTGTTGCCAAAACCAAACATAAACTTTTATGGTGGATTAACAGACATTATATTAAAAAATGAAAATTCTTCACAAATTAACATTGCTCATAGATGGTAATTAACATTACTACTTCGTCAAATGGAAGGATGCAACACATATTCTTTGTCATATTTGAGAATGGGGCCAAGAACAACATCATCTACTCATTGTTCAGGTAATTCCTCTTGTTGCTCTAAATCTAAGGCATCGACATCCTTTGCAAATTCCATTGCAACGTTAAGGTTAACCATATGGTAAATGATATTTTAGAAAGCCAAGGTAAAAGAAATTCGGTGTGCAGAGTAAACTGAGAAAGGCAGTGAAGGATAGCAATGTGAATGGAAATGACAAGATTAATAGCGATTACGGATGAAGCTATTGATATTCCTAAGGAGTTTATAAAAAGGATTTGAAAAGGAAGGGAAGCTAGATAGGCAACATTTCAATATTCAAAGTTTCATGAACCTAAGGCAATAATAATACAACAAATGTATAAGTTAAGAAACATCATAAGAACTTCATAAATATTAAGTTTGTAAATGTTGGAGACATTTGTTGGTAACCAAAATTTAATTTTCGGTTAACCAATGATGAGGAATCGGTAATATCCACGAAAAAAGGAAAACATGTTGAGTCCATGTATTGGGTCAAGGATGGTCTTGAAGTCTAATTCAAAGATCAATTTGTCAACCTAAATGAATAACTAAGAAAAATTAATTAAAGGTTAACGATAGGAAGGCGTCTAATTATGGTAGTTGGGATAAAGGCTTAAAAATAGGGAAACATGAAGATCATGGAACAAAACTACTAAATCATAGATTCAATAGTTATAGATAGTTGTTATTGCTAAAATTATAAATACTCAATGTATTGAAACTAGAAGGGAACCTTCGAATCATAAAATTTTCAAATCAAAATATTTTTCTTTTTAGCATTTTACTGGTTGTTGCTTATTTAAATTTATCTTCAATTTATAATTCTACTTGCTCTTTCTGACTACACCAAACATTTCCTCGAGTAATTTGACAACTCATAATTGAAGGAAACTTTTCTCTCTTTAACATAAATTGCTTGAATTGTTTCTAGGTTGGAGCATTGGACTAATCCGATCTGTTCATTTCCTATGCTACAACAACTTCTTATGACTCTACCTATATTGGAGTCAAAAGCTACAAGTATAACCAACATTAAGTCATCAACAAACTCAAATACCCCATACATCAAAGGAATTCACCCAACATAACTTAATAAATTAATGAATTTAAACAAACCAACTACCACAAACTCAAGCACATGAAAACAGAACAAAGGCTAAAAGTAGACTAGGAAAATAAATTAAGAAAAGAAATGCACTCCACATCCAAACTAACAACAAGCATTCCCTAGCCCCCTCATTAGAGGTAGGCATATGATGTAACAAAGTTGCAATTATTAACAAAAGTCTCACCATTTTTTTAAATTCAGTCATTAAAGAATTGATGTAAAATTATATTTTTATATGTATATTTTTCACTAGTAACTTATTTTTCTCCACCTCACTCCTCCGTCTTAAAACCTTAACTTCCATTATTTCATCCACATCCCTCCACCCCATTCTCACATCTCAAAGCTTGAATTGCCCCCTTTCTCTCTTTCTCTTTTCAATCACACTTCTCCTTCTAATATTCTCATCTCAAAATTTTAACCTCCATTTTTTGGACCATCCTCCTTCACCTCACTTCCATATCTAAAAACTTAAACCCCAATTTTTTCAACTAACCTCTTTTACTTAACTTTCCTATCTCAAAACCGCCTCCCATTTTTAGGTTTTGTAGGGTTTATATTTTTAATTTAATGTAAATATTGTGATAAAAAATTAATTAGTTATTAGTGTAAAAATAGCCATCAATCCCACAAAAATACATATTTATTTATAGTATATAAATTTTGAAGCACGGACTCCAACGTTGACACATAAACTACATTTTAGATGTAATTTGTTACATCAAAATTTTAACTTATTTGTCATCATTTTACTTTCTAAAGACACATTTTTTTTTTTACTTTTCTCCCATAACCTTCATAATAACTCTATTTTAATTGTCATTAAACTTGATAACTGAATCAAATGGCATAACTTTTAATTCTTATTAATGTTGGTAACTTTTGATTTCAATAAATTTATATTATACTAATTTAAATTAAAATATATATATATTATGCATAAGTATATTTAATTTTTAATATATCAGAACTAGATAAATGGGTTGATATCCACGAACCGACTATATAGCCTACAACTCATGCGGGTACAGGCTTTCAATCTTAAAACTCATTTAAAACATAAGTTATTTTGCCTGTGGGTTAGGCGGGTATATCTATGGGTTGACCCATGAATTTTTGAGTAAATTCAATGTTTTTTATTAGTTTTTTATTATTTATTTATGATTAATTATTATGAACCGAATAACTCTTTGGAGATTTGAAAAATAGAGAAAATAAATATATAAAAAAATCGGGTCAAACATAATCAATTAAAAAGATTAATGTTTTGATGTTACGTAATTTAAAATTTGTGTTGACATATTTGATTTTAGACATAATATACTTTTGAATTTAAATATTTTATATGATTGTATTATTGACATTTTTATTTACATATGTCATGAGACAATTGAGAATTTATTTTAATTAAAAAAATATTTTATATTTAACTAAAATTTAATTATTTTTTAAAAAATATTTTTTTTCTTAATGCGAATTACGGGCTTACCCATTTACCCACAAATTAAGCAGGCGGTCGCAGATAATTTAAAATGGAATCCGTTTAAATTACAAGCTAAACAATTAGACTTAATTGGATAATGACTTAAACGGATACGAACATAAACGGACAAATTATCTATATATGCAGCTCTATATTATAATTGAAATAAATATAAGATGTAAATCATTTCTTTATAACAAACTAATTAAAATAATTGAAAATTTGTAATTTGTGCAACCATTAATGACATCTATTATTCTATATGTAATAAAAATTGAGATGCAAATCATGTCAAATTGTTAGAGTACTCACTTTTCTCTTGGACAAGTTATATGTTGATATATTACATATCCTCAATAGCCTATGTAACATTTTTCTTCAGTCTAAATATTGTAGCGTCTTTTGATTATAGCTTTGCAAAGATTAGCTAAATATAATTACATTGTTCTCCTCTGGTCTAAATGTAAGAATTGATATTCTAACAATTATAAAAGTTCAATGTGTGCATCAAAATGTTTTGTATCTCTTCTTTAAATATTTTTTTAAGAAAACTAT
>JAMLFT010000255.1:0-48809 GCA_026544285.1 Pachyrhizus erosus
AATGCAAAAATATTTTTTAATCTAAATAAAATTTAAAACTTATAATTTTTAAAAAAATTTAACTAAGTAAAATATAAATAACATACATTTCAAACAAGAATAAATTTAAAAATTAAACAAAAATAATTTGAAAATATAATCAGATGAGATTTAACTTGAAAAAAAGAAATATTAATATAAAAAATTAAAAAAAAATTAATAATAGTATTTTAAAATAAATATTTAATGTTAATAATTTATTTGTCAAAAAAAAGAGAATGAAATATGATGTGTAATTTCAAAAATATAAAAACTCAAATTTATAATATAAAGATAAATATTTGTTTTTTTATCTCGTAGAATTATAATATTTTATTTTTCAAAGATTCAATAAACCCTTTTACTTTTTTTTTTTATTTCAAACTATAATTTTAAAAAATGAATGATTAGTAAAGTATGTATTGTTTACTTGACAATGTGACTAAGTGTTTTTTACCAACCCTAAGTTGATGAATGTTAGTAATGACTCGACTTATTTATCTGCTTAATATAAATACAAACTAATTTACGTAATTAATATAATTAAAAAAATAATTAAATGAAAATGTCAAATTTAGAAGGAAATTGACATTGTTATATTCAATTTATTAAGTACAATTTTTTTTATTTTTAATTGATTTAAATATATTTTATAACTAACACCACATCTCATCCCTTAATCTAAAAGGATTTAATAGATCAAAATATTTTAACAAGAAAAAAAACTGGTGAAATTTGTTAGGGTTTTTGTAAAAGGGAACACTAGTCAAGAGGTGGATGATTTTTTTTCTCTAAAGCACAAAAAAGGTTAATGAAAGAAGTTGGGAGTGTTTTGGTAAGCATTGGTGTAGTATCTAAACGGGATATTGGAAGTCCTTACAAGGAGATGCATATAAAGCCTTTTGGAGGAGAAGCTTTGGGGTTCAATTCTAGAGCGAAGGAGTTGAATGTTTGTATGATGGAAAACTTTCCTAAGGAGAAGAAGGAAGTTTTGGAAAGTTGTGATGGTATTTAATCCCTTTCATTAATGAGGAATGAAGTTTATGGTCTAAACCATGAAGGAACACACTTGTTAAGGTGTTGGGGAAAATTATTAGCTTTTGTACGATAGAAGCAAAGTTACAATGAAGCATGACCAAAAATGAAAAAATACAAATTATTGATAAGCATAATGGATATTATTAAGTGGTTTTTAGTAGTAAGGAGGATTATAGATTTACGTTGTTTAAAGGTCATTGGATGGTAGTTAATCATTAACTTTTTCTTGATGAATGCTAAATAATAAAAGAGAGTTATAGTTTGGATTTGTATCCAAAAGCTTCCCATTAAGTTTTATAATAACATATTTCTTAAATGGGTTGGCATAACCTTAGGAATTTTATGAAAATTGATTGTGTGGCTTCAATTCATTCTAGAGGAAATTTTACTTGAATTTGCATTGAATTGGAACTTGACAAACCGTTAGTGACTCATATTGTTGTTAAGGGGGGGTTTTCCTCTCTACCTAGACTATAATGGTTTACATGCAATTTGATTTCATTGTGGTCATTTTGGACATTTTAGGGAGCAATGTGTGAAGTTCACACGGACAAATTGTTGTCATCAAGGAGGCAAGGAAGATGGCCTAGATGGTGAGAATGAGGTAGAAGTCAACACCATGTAGTAGGAAATGAACATTGACATCAACCTTAATGTCCAAAACAAGGAATAACAATGGTTACAACCTTTGGAAACAAGAGGCAAAAAAATAATTATGGGTTATGGATGGTAGTTAGGTGGAATTATAAAAAGAATAAGGTTAGTGCTAGAAGTTTTAAAAATAATTCCAAATTGAAATTAAAAAAAAAAGTGTCATGGTGATTTTCAAGTTGCAAATAAGAATAAGGTTTCAATGATGACTCATTCAACTATGATAGTGTGGTTAAATAATGAGGAGAATATTTCCATCATAAGTCTTAACAATTCAAGACATCAAAAGAATATATTAGTCAACAAAATTAATGCTCCAATAATTTATTCTAAGTTGTGCATCTAACCAATAATGTGTAAAGCGAATTGGATGGGATAATGGTTACAAAGGATGAGTTGAAATTAAAGCATTCCTTTAATGTTTCTATTTCACAATTAATGTGGTGCATGAAAAATATGAAACGAGGTAAAAATTCGTAAAGAGGATGCAAATTTGATGTCAAAGTACCAAGAAATTTTTTAAGAAAAAAAAATCAAATAGTAGCACTAAGCAATAATCTCACATGGAAGTTAGGTTAAATTGTATTCATAAGAAAAGTTCTCCTAAATCATTAAAAGTGATGACAAGTTCGCTTTTGATGCCATTGACTAAATTCTCATTGGAAACTAAGGATAAGAAGAAACAGATGCATGGAAGAATTACCTATGGTCCTAGTTCATGTTAAGTCTTGAAGTTATAACTTTTGAAGGGAGTAGGATGAAGAGAAATTTGATATGAATGTTGACAAAATGGACTTACCAATATAGCAAGTTAGTAAGGGGATAGTGTCCATAGTTTCACAAGAAAATTATGATGTCTAATCTTTCAAAAAGCTCTCAATGAATATTATTAGTTGGAATTGCTAAGGTGCAACAGGTAAAGGCTTTTGTTCACTGATTAAAGATTTGATGAGGAATAACCAATCTTCCTTTATTATTCTCATGGAAATTCATACTAGTGGTGATAAAGCACGTCGTATTATTGGGAAGCATGGGTTGATGGGAACTTTTTTCAAGATGTTTGTGGGCATTTAAGACACATTTGGTGCTTATGGAGTCTAAATTGCTAGAGTGTAGATGGATTGATAGTTCTTCTTAATGTGTTTATATAAGTGTTAGATAGCAAAATTGTGGTAGGTGATTCATGACTATTCTTTATGGTGCCCCTTTAATATGTTCATGGAAAAAATGCTTTGGGACCATCTTAGGGAGATTGGTGATGTTATATTAAGTGATTGGTGATTTTAATTACACTTTTTTCATGAGAACTGGTTGTTACAAAGATATGTAAAAAAACTAAGACAATTGATCCATGATGGTGAATTGGTTGATATCGGTTTTTAGGGAGGACCTTTTCACTTAGAAGAATGTGAAGATGAGTGTTAGATTAGATAGATCTCTTATTAATATTGGTTGGAGACTTTGTTATCTAAAGGTTAGTATTTTCATTTAGGATGGTTTAAATCATATCATAGGCTTCATAAAATGAAAATTGAAGGGTCTCCTTGTAGGAATCAAAATAAAAGGTTTTTTTTTTTAGTTTTAAAGTTGTTTGGGTCACTCATAAAGATTTTCCTAATTTCAAAAGGAATAGGTGGGGTGCTAATATGAATTCTCATTCTTGATTCAACAAAGTTTATAATTTAAAGGATAATTTGCATAAATTGAAAAAGGATGTGTTTGGTTCCATTCATAAACAAAAAAGGAGTCTTATGAGCAAACTTAATTAGTTATACCAAAGGAATGAGCCTTTTATAGAGCAAGAGTATAAAAGGATATAGAGAGTGGGTAGGTGTTAACTAAAGAGGAATTATTTTGGTTTCAAAAGTTTAGGTCAAAATGGCTTAACTATGGAGATCAAAATTCTAGGTTAATATAGTATAATACTACGTTGATGATCATAAATTATACTCACCCCGCGAATTTTCATAAAACAGAGCAAACAATGATATCATTGACATGACATTATGTGAAATTGGACAAAGAAAATTAAGTTACAAACATATGTTTTATTAAATTCCCTAAGGCTATGTTAGATTTTTTTTAATGCTCTAAACTCAATTTGAAGAATAAATTTAATTTTGTGGTCCTTAAAAGTATATATATTAAAATTTTGACTAAAAACTCAATTTTATGAAAATAAAACTTAAACTGTTTTTACAAATTTTAAACTTGACTTAAATTTAAGTTTACATACTTCAATTCTGAGATGTACTAATAACATTTTCTCACTTCCTTTATATAAAAAGTATTAAGTGCGTTTTATATTTTTAAAATATTAAATTTATATATTTTTTAAATATCAAATTAAATCAAATGGATCAGTTTTTAATCCAAATCATGGGAAATTTTAACAAAGTGGTTCGATTTTTCGTGAACCGATTCTGAACTGATTTCAAATTGAACCGATTTTAACACGATTTTAAAATTGAACCAGTTTTGAGCTGGTTTTGAACCGGTTTTTCGTGAAACCAGTTTTCTAAATCTGCAGCTTAAAATGTAGTTTCTGAGATGATTTGTGAAATAATATACAGTTTCTAGATGAGTTTAGCTTTCAATGACTTTATACTTCTTTAATGTATTTAAGATTAAAATGCAACGAAGGAGGATTGGCCTGAAGAGATGACAAACCAAAAGGCTTTCTGATAAGAAATTATCTTCCATCATCCAAAATTAAAAGAAAAAGAAACTAACTATGATCCACGCAATAAAATTTAAAGAGGGAAAACACTAAGTAAAGAGAAATGTTTACTTTCTTTTCATGCAAAGCAGGACCTTAATCATGTTTTTAAACCAGTTTCAAGGATGACAATTCAAGCAATCTCCTCCTCTCATGTTCATCCTATATCTCATCTCCTAAATTGTAAGAATTACTCGATTATTTACGGTAAAATTTATTTCAATAAACATGTACATGTGAGCTAAACTAAATTATTGGATTAAAATTATGATTATTATATGCTATAAACATGAACAGTTATGCTCAGCAGTTATCGTCTCTACAATAAATAAATACCAGCTGTGTTAGTTGAAGTACTTGCTTTTTCTCTTATCTATTCCTCTTTACAACACAATGGCCCGTTCTTGACGACATTTATTTCTCAATCTGCTTCCACATTAAATAATCTCCACCTCTATATGAAAATCATGTGGCTTGTATCGTGAATACTTTAACAGGGTGCACCGATGTAATGTTAGTTATTCTTTATATATATGGAGAGAAAATCAACAGTTGATTATGTAAAAGATTCTTGTATGTTAATCTAATCATAAATAATCATTCATTCGATTAAGATTTGATAATGTACAGAATAGGACTGTGAGTTAACTTAATTTATTGACATATATATAATATATAATTAAAATAAATTAAATTATAGAATTAAAAAAATACAAACTAAAACCGAGTTATAACTTGGTTGTATGTTTAAAATATGTCAAGTCTAATTATTAAAATCTAAATACATTAAAATGAACTTTGAGATTAGTTAAGTTATAAATCTTGAAAATTTTGATGAGAATATAATATAAAAAACACTTAAAGCATTAGACTTAAACACTTAGGTTTGAAGTTGATGAGTAATCAACAATTTTCTTGAACCCTACATTATTAAAAAAAAAATTAAAAAAAATATCCGTATGTTATACAAAAACTCATAATCATATACACACTTTGCACGAACACCACAAACATTTTTAACATATAAATTTATTTAAAACTCTATTTTATATGAATAAGCCTTCGTGAATTTGCATAAATAATAATTATATTGTCACACTTTACTTTTTGCATTTTACATACATCCTGTTATGGAAATAAAAAAAGGAATTCATTTTTTTCTTTTATTTCCTTTTTTTTCTCTAAAAAAATATAAAACTCAGTTATAAAAATAAAATGATATTTCATATTACCTTTTTCTGTGATTTCTTTTTTGATTTAATTTTTATGTTCTATTAGTATAAAGAAAATCATATTATCAATCAATTAAAAATTATATTTAAGATAATTATTACACAAGTTAAAAATATTATTATACATGAAAATTTATGATCAAATAAACGTATAAAAAATTATAATCGTAATATCTTTAAATTGAATTATTTATTTTATAATAAAATTAAAAAAAGACACAAATGACAAATTTTTATTTGTCCTCTATACAAAAGAAAAATAAATTAAAGTACTGTAAAATTGGTATAAACATAAAAGTTTTGTTGGTATTTCCGGAACATACATAAAAATTTAGCAAGCATTCAAAAGGTACTATATACAGGAATTCAATAAATACTATTTTTAGTCCTTTAACATATAATTTCTCTATATGATCCCTAGGGTAAAAATAACCTCTTGATGAACACAATATTCCACGTGATTATTCAAGTTTGCTGAACCGCGTTAAAAGGTTGCATCATGACCACGTTCATCCACCTTCACATGCACACAACAAGACCCCATTTCCAAATTTTCTTTAGATTTTCTGACGAACCTCAAAGCCCCACGACCCCACTCCTTTTATATATACATTTCTATACAGTTACCACTATTGTTTCTGTTTGTGCCTTTCTGCTTTCACCTTTCTTCTGTTCTCTCAATGCAATGTCCCTTCATTGGTCTCGAAATTCTTCTGGTCTTTTGGCCTCATTAGTGTCTCTTCTTGTCCTAGTAGTTTCCCTTCAATGCCAAGTAGCTTTTTCTGCTGTGCTGTTAAGCATGAAACATAACCATAACCACGTCCACCATCAGAGACCAATGGTCCAAACCAACCAAAGCACTTGTTCATTGTTCGTCGGTACTTGGGTCCGTGATGAAACTGAAACATACCCTCTTTACCAATCTTCTAGCTGCCCAATCATAGACCCAGAATTCAATTGCCAAATGTACGGTCGACCTGATTCTGGTTACCTCAAATACCGTTGGAAGCCCCTCAATTGTGAGCTCCCAAGGTACAAACAACAACATTAGACACAATACCACAAGAAGAAAATGTGTCCTAAAATAATGTGTTAGTGTCCGTGTTTCTGAAGTCTTGGTTTTTAATCAAGTGTCCGAGTCAAAAGGTGTTGTGTGATTCATACAATCAATCTTATCTTATCTGATGGTATAAGGTTTTGTTGTTTCTGCAGTGACAGTGTCGTGTTCTCTGATGTCACTGCATTTTATAAAGTTGCATTTGTATAATATAATAAATAATAATAATAATGTAGTGTATCTGAATGGTTTTGTGGCATTATGTCATTGTAGGTTCAATGGGGTTGAGTTTCTGCTGAATATGAAAGGCAAAACCGTGATGTTTGTCGGTGACTCGTTGGGAAGGAACCAATGGCAGTCTTTGATTTGTATGCTATCTGCTGCAGCACCTCATACACAAACACAATTGGTCAGGGGAGATCCTCTCTCAGTCTTCAGATTCTTGGTGAGTTCAAACAAATTTTTTTTCATGCGAATATTTGACATTTACATTCTCAGTAAGATTTAGGTCCTATTTTGATACAAACACTTATACTGTAGAAATAAGAAAGTAAATTGCATTAAGCTTCTCTTATGAGTTAAAAACAACTTGTGCACTTCAATTCAAACTCTCTCATTTAACATCTCAATAATTTTAACTTTTGAAAGAAGCTTAATTTATTTATTATTTTTTTCTAAAAAAATTTATTGAAAAGTTTATCCTGATAAGACAATAATGCCACTTACCTAATTCTTTTCTGGGAAGATTCAGATTTTGGTAGGTCAATAAGAGGTAAGAACAACACCGTTTTTCCAGAAGTAAATAGTTTGCTTTTCCCACTTTGCTAAGTTTCATTAAAAATAATGGTGGGTAGGGTCATATATTTTGTTATAGGACAAAGAATCTGTTGAAAAGGTGTTTGTGAGATAGTGTCAATTAGAACATGAGATGTAGCTGTCTATTTAAAAACCTCTTTGTGAGGGGACCCCGAGTGTTGTCAGGCATTGAATTTGTCAAGTTGGTGCAAACTGCAACCACACCATCTTCATGTTTTACCCCGAAGAACAATACATGGACCATGCAGAGAGAAAAATCATTTTAGATAAGAGGTCCAATTTGGGTTTGATATGGTATGTGCAGGACTACGGTGTGAGCATTTCATTTTACAGAGCTCCTTATTTGGTGGATGTGGATGTGGTCCAAGGGAAGAGAATTCTGAGGCTGGAAAAGGTAGATGAGAATGGTGACGCATGGAGGAGTGCTGATGTGCTGTCTTTCAACACAGGGCATTGGTGGACTCATCAAGGATCACTTCAAGGGTAGGCCCTTTTGTAAGTTTATTCAAGAAATTACTAAAGAATTCAAAAATGAAAATTTGGGTTGCCACTGTTCTATTTTTTTTGTTTTTTAAAAAATCATAGTGATAGTAATTTTTTATTAATTGATGGTGTATATTCTTTTCTTACACTGACGATACCTTGAAATTAAGCTCTTTAATTAATGGTTAACTGAAATGTTAGTAATGCAATCTTGCAGGTGGGATTATGTAGAATTAAGAGGTAAGTACTACCCAGATATGGATCGCTTAGCAGCTTTGGAAAGGGGTATGAAAACATGGGCTAATTGGGTGGACACCAACATTGATAGAAGCAAAACCAATGTGTTTTTCCAGGCAATTTCTCCCACACACTACAAGTAGGGACTCTATCTTTGACTCTCTATTATCTTGAGCTGCATTCTCTCTCTTGCATTATTGTGTTGAAACTGAGCGTTTGATTTCTAGGCTCCACAGTAATATTATTATTTTATTTGGGTAGCACCTCCTAACACCAAGAAAATTGCCTTTGAAAAACACGGTCTACTCCGGTAAATAAGAAACAAAGACATTTGGTTCTCTTTTACTCATAATTAATTATGAACCAACATTTTGAGATTTGCAGTCAAAAATTAAATAATTGATTAAACTTTGTTTTGTATAAATTGATTGAAGATTGATAATTAATCTAGACACATGAAGCAAAATGCCAATCTTTTTTTAAAAAAAAAGATTGGCATGCTGCTTCATGTCTCTAGATTATTATCAATCTTTCTCCCCGAGTAAAACTACATTTTGATTTTCTCATTTGCATTTTATCTTATGAATTGCATATTTGCATTAATTGTGAGAATGGGACCCTTCTTTTTTTACCAGGCCTTGACAACTTGCACATAGATTATGGCAAATGTTTTTTCGGTCGAAAAGGTTCTTGCAAGTTGAGTCTTCTATCTTGAGGTTGAAATTTTCGGACTTCTTGGTGCTGTCTCTGTCACAGCTTGAGATCTACATTACACTTTTGTTGAATATGGAACTAAAATCTATTTGATACCAAAAAATTAACTATTTACCATTTTATAACAACTGACTATATAGTAATTATATAATTTTCATTTTCTTACTCCCTTGATTTTTACATAAGCAATTATTTCACTCTGCACTTTGCCCTTCACAACTTTAAATTCCTCAATCACATTTGCATACAAACCCTCTTTTTATTCTTCACACTTGACTCCCAGCATTACATCATGAGTGGTCACACCATTATTATATAAATAAATCGGAATTTCGATGTCCAAAGCTTAATCGAGAATATATCAGCAGAGGTATCCAAACAAATAGCCAAACAAAGAAAGGAATGAGACAAACAAAATAAAAAACATGGTTGTGATAAAAAAAAGTATATAAATCTATAAAGAACTTTTCTGTATAAACAATAGCTTTTTTATGTACTAATATGAAAAAGTTTTTAGTACAACAGAAAATCAAAATCAATATATTGACAATATTATGACAGCAAACTTAAATAGCAGTGTTATTAGTTTCATTATTTTATTTATCGAAACTAGGTTATCAAAATTATGCAAAGGTACTTCTTTTGTGGCCAAAAATTCATTTATGGTCACATGAGTTTGCAAGAAGCTCTTTTATTGCCTTTCCCCAACAACCCGGTCAGATATTGAGAAGGTTGTTCTTCCTAGTCCAGCAGGATCACCGTGATGCATGTCCTGGTAAAAAAAAGTGTCGGTGAAATAAAACATACATCATGCTATTAATAATATCCATACATATGAAAATAGTATGTACAACAAAAGCTTAAACTATTCCCCTCTTTGCCCCCTCCCCATTGAGGTAATTTTTTTATCTGTACATGTCACGTATGATGTCTTTTGATCCCTCTAAAAATTATCTCTTGCATTTTCCAATAAGAAAAGAACCACAATATCTCCTGAGTAGATATATCCCAAGCCAACAATTTCAAACAACATATATTTAAATCAGATATGGGCCAAAGGTAAATGTGCTACATAATCCGATGGAGCAAAGGCTGTGACGTAGCATATGGAGATGTCCAGGGTCAGCAACAGTGAATGGATAAGTCTCTAATTTTTTGTATGAACCTAAAAAAAGAGCTTCTTAGTTCCGTGACTGGCTTCACTACCACAACATTTTCCAACTAACTTGAGTAGCATAACCCATTTAGGCTTTGACATTAATAATCATTGATAAGTATAGTAAAAGGTGAAACAGTGATTAGCGCTTTTAAGTTCATTAATTATTGAGCAAATTAGACTGCACGTGAGTTCTTTGAAATTTACATGATATCCCTGCCTTTCTAACATTACTATAACCCCCTTACAGGGTATATGTACAGTGTAATATGTTTCTTGAGTAATAGGGGATTTCAGTAATGTCAGTATGATGTATTTCAGACAATGAAAGGAGATTACTATAGAATGGGAAATGTAGAGATACCGTGTGAAATTCAAAGAAATCAATTTGCTCCTTATTATTTGGTTTAAGCTTGTCTTGATTTTTTTATGACAAAGTTGAGCACAAGTTGACTAGATGACACTAATATGCAGCCCAAATGAATGGAATGTGGGGGGGTCAACTGTTATGACAACAAAGAATTGCTATGGTGAAACTGCCCCAATCAGTGGCACAACATACCCTGGAGCATACCCTGAGCAGATGAGGGTTGTGGATATGGTTATTAGAGAAATGAGAAACCCTGCATATCTTTTGGACATCACAATGTTGTCAGCATTGAGGAAGGATGGTCACCCTTCAATTTACAGTGGTGAATTGAATCCTCAGAAGAGAGCTAACCCAAATCGAGCTGATTGCAGCCATTGGTGTCTTCCTGGATTGCCTGATACTTGGAATGAACTATTCTATACTGCTTTATTCTACTAAATTATGTACTTACTAGCTAATTAACATGGTTCACTCACTGTATTTTTATTTTATTTATTTGGGCCATCAAATTATCTTTAGTAGTTGATGCATTAATTGAGGGTTGCATAATTGCAACTCGTTGTAACTGGTTGCAACTGTGAAGTTATATATGCTAAGGAAATGAAAAAATATCTTTGTTGAGTTATTAATGTAAAGAGTGAATTATACTATTTTAGTATAAATTCTATCAAAGGGACTAATTAATAGGTTTCACTTTTCAGTATGTAACAAAAGGAAATACTGGAGGATGAATGACAGCTTATGTTGGACAGAAATAGGCAAAGGGGTTTACGTAGTTATATTTTGCTGCTTATGACATTTGCATAATTTGTATTTAAATTTAGTTGTTCGGTAATTTATTTGTAGATAAATATTAATCCTATCATAGATTCTTGCTAAAATTGAAAGTTTGTCCTTACCTTTAAATAGGTTTACCTTAAATAGGATTTGCTAAAATGAAGACAAATGGAATTTGCTTTACAAAGCTATTGAAATTACCGTTTTGAAACTAAATGTCTCATCCAAAA
Organism: Pachyrhizus erosus; assembly: GCA_026544285.1. Taxonomy (NCBI): domain Eukaryota; kingdom Viridiplantae; phylum Streptophyta; class Magnoliopsida; order Fabales; family Fabaceae; genus Pachyrhizus; species Pachyrhizus erosus. The sequence goes on from JAMLFT010000255.1 coordinate 11,499, forward strand.
GATTTAGAGTTAGGGATCAACATTTTATTCTGTCTCTATAGAAATCTGTAAAAATACCTACGATGTACTATAAGATAAATGTTTACTTGATGAGAATGAATTTAGGGTCCAAGATTTATCTGTAAAATTCAATGAGGAAGTATGAGTATTATAGTAGTCATTCATATCAATACCTATAAAGAGAGTATATATGTGTGTACTATATAATTTTCTAATCCATTTAATGGGCTGCTAGAGACAACAATTGCTTATATATTGAGCCCACTATATAAAAAATAGTCACAATAATCATCTTGAGTGGTCCACTACATAAAGCTTTTCTCAGTCCACCTAAAAACACTTTTTGCATCGAGTCCAAGGATTTACAAAAGGCTCCATATAATTCTAGCAAAAACAAAGGAAAAACAAAGAAAGAAGGCTATGACATGGAACTAAGCTGTTATTTCTTTGGGCTCTTACTGTACCCCACAGTGTCCACCAATCGATGGGCTTGGCTAGGTTTCTGTCAAGGTCCATTCTATTCATTTTTTTTTTCTTGACACCCTCCTCAGTTTGTTTTTCCGAAAATTAGTTTCTAAAATATAGAGCGCATTATGAAAACTAATTTTTGAAATGGAAAAATAAAACGGAGAGGTGTAAATAAATTTCCCCCTCTGTCAATCACTTCCCACTAGCGCAACTTGTGCTTATACCTTCCTTTTTCTTTTCTTCTTTTATGAATTACTTTTATGTTGGTGTTTCGTTTCCACTAAGAAGATAACCAAGTAAATTATTATGTGCATCTTGCATCTCAATGCAAAAGCTTTATCCTTCCAATTCCAATGCAATGCCTTTTGACTAGCAATTCTCAGGTACTAGTGATGTTATTTCACGTGTAGGTCCATATTTAATTTATATGCATTTTTATTATTGTTTATAAAATCTCTTACATATCACACAGATTGAGTTCATACTTTGTGTTACTGTGAATCGTTTTCTTTTCAGTATCTTGAGACTTGAAAGTCATTTACTTAACATGAAGAATATTACTTAAAATAATGGGCATTGCGTTCATTATGAACTGATAAAGGAAACACTTTTTATTAAGAGTTCAAATCATAGCATTCAAGATAATACAATGCGCAACACTTTTAGAAAAGCCTTAAATCTATAAAGCTATGCCAAAATAAAATTACACTGCAGGTAAATGTTTCATTCACATTTAGCTTAGTTATCTTCATTCTCGCCCAATTATTCTGTCACAGCTTTATATTAGCCCTGGATGGCAACACCAAGAGGAGCAGCATCCATAGGTATAATCTTCTCAATTTCTACACCCTTGTTCTGGTTCTCATAGGCTGACATGTGTACTCCAAGTGCTGCTCTACCAGAGGGATCAAGGTTGTTAGACCAAGCAGCATCCCATTCAACAGCTTTGGCTGTGCTACATGCAACACTTGCTCCTCCAGGAACAGTGAGCCTAGCTGAGTTCTGCAAAACCAAATCAACAAACACCATATTTGAATCAGCCTTACTGAATTATGTTAGAGATCCTACTTGACGTGATATAATCAAAATAGTACATATATTAGGGACAACTTTCACCATATAAGTTAGCTTCTGAGATTCAATTAGGCCTAAATCTAAATTCTAAGAAATTATATTAAGAGTTGGTTGATTAACTTGCCTGAGGGAAGAACCTCTCAAAGATCATTCTGTAGTAATATGCTTCCTTGGTTGTTGGGGTGTTGTGTGGGTAGATGTTACCAGCATTAAGCATCATTTTGTCAGTCACCTATAGAAAAATGTCAAAAACCAGTTATAAGCAAAATAAATTTCATGACAATAGCAAACTCCATCACTGAATTGTGGAAAACAGTTTGGATTCAGTACATGTTTTTCAGCATGGGCCTTAAGGCCATCAATCCAACTATAGCCAACTCCATCACTGAATTGTTCTTTCTGCCTGTATAAAATGTGCTGCATGAAAATAAATGTTTAGATGTTAGTTTGACCAATTAATTTTGCAAAGATCTGTTGACATTGTAGCAAATTGCGTAGTACCTTTGGCAGATAAGGATGCTCTTCGTCATCAAAGGCTCTCCTCAGAATCCATTTCTCAATTCGTCCTTCATCTCTCTTTATCTGAACCATTAAAATAGTATAGCAGCTTAATAAAATTGTCTTAGATTGTTTAAGTGATGAAGCAACCTAGTCACATTTTTAACTCATACCATTTTATACTCGGGATCAATCCTCATTGCAGTATTGATAAACGCCTTGTCTAAAAATGGTACCCGGGCTTCTAGACCCCAAGCAAATGTTGCTTTATTGGCTCTCAAGCAATCATATTGGTGGAGTGCTTTGATCTGCATATAAAAAACATAACTATTAGCCCTTGAACTTCAACCCCTTATATTGTTATGTCAATAAGCATGATAAATATATGACCTTGCGACATGTTTCTCTATGAAACTCCTCCTTGTTGGGTGCCTTGTGGAAGTACAGATACCCTCCAAAGATCTCATCAGATCCTTCTCCTGAGATAACCCATTTGACACCAAGTGATTTAATCTTCCGAGACATGAGAAACATGGGTGTGCTTGCTCTAATTGTAGTCACATCATATGTTTCGATATGATAGATAACATCCTCAATGGCATCTATTCCATCCTGCAGATACCATATATCAATTATTTATTAATTATGATATTTATAAATTGAAGGGCCACAAATTGTGAGCTGAAAAGTACTTTTTCACGTAGATAGTTACCTGAACAGTGAAGTGAAACTCATGGTGGACAGTGCCTAGATAGTTAGCAACTTCTTTTGCAGCCTTTAAATCTGGTGAGCCCTACTCAACATGAGATGACAAAAGATTAATACAACATTAACGTTTTCATTAAAAAAAATAAATTTGGAATGTCATTCATAATTTTGATTAGACGGCACACCTCAAGGCCTACACAGAATGAATGTAACTTTGATCCCCACTGCTCAGCAGCCTTTGTGTTGGCCAAGTAGCGAGAAGTGATGGATGCAACCAATGAAGAGTCCAAACCTCCAGAGAGTAGAACACCAAAAGGCACATCAGTCATCAACCTTTTTATGACTGCCTGTAATCACATTCACTGTATTAGCTGTACTCACGAAAAGGTTTTCAAACAATAACTCTTGCATGACCGTAGTACCTATGGACCTAACAAATCAAATGCTCAAAATGTACTATTAAAAATAAGGACAAGATTTGGATACAATTTCATAGGTGTTTTTGATGTTGTTTTGCTATCATAATTAGAATCTCACCTCATTAATATATATTGACCTTTAATTTAATGCTAACTTTTATTATGGAGATTAACTAAGTGAAACTTCAATTTTTTAATTGACTGAAAAACAATATAAAAACATCCAAAAAAACAGCTTGTAAGTTTTGTACTTAAAATAATAACAAACTATATAATGAAGTTTGTGCTGAAGTTACTTTACAATTATCTTGAGAATTTGGTTCATTGTATCTAGACACTTTGTTCATGCAAAAGTTGCTGCACATAAAAAAGGAACTTAAGAATTGTATGAAGTTCCAATTCCAACTGTTCTTGGACTTTTGTGAATGATACCTGCTCAAAGGCGCGTCTCAAAACTAGAGGATCATAAGGGGCTGATGGAATAGCCTCAGAGAACCAAGGAGGATTGTACCATCTGCGGAACCCTCTCTCTTTGCTAGAGTACAAGTGACCAGGTGGAAAACACTCAAAATGTTCACAATCATCATTCAAGCCTTTCATTTCAGACGCAATCCAAACAGAGCCTGAATACAGAGAGGTGTCAAACTTGTCACACTAAGTATATTCAGTTCATAATTCAAGTACAAACTATAAACGCATCAATTCAATTCAATTTGGATATATTATAACAGTATACCATCTAATCCCCATCCAATGTACAAGGAAGTGACCCCTATAGCATCCCGAGCCACTATAAAACTGTTGTCACGGGTATCCAGTAGAACAAATGAGAAGATACCATCCAGCATGTCCACAAAATCTTCTCCATGTTCCTCGTACTAATGAAAAGAGTATCATCAATAACAAGCACTTGATAAGAACTACATATTCAATCATGGTGTCTTCAATTTTTAGCTAGACTAAGAAAAAATTACAATTAATGAAAGAAATGATCTTCAAAAACTTCTTTTGATTAATGGATAACCAAATTGTGTCTTAGTAAAACAATCTTAATGATTCATGCATGACTGTACGGTTAATATTAAATTTTGACCTCATAATTATATTAGTATAATTAAGATAAAAAAAAATTATTTAGATGTCTTACTTAAGAAACTTACGTGACTAATATATTTTAATGCTGATCATTTATGTAAAATATAATGATCTTACATTGCTTGCGTAATTAAAAAAAAAAAAAAACAATCCTCTCACTTTATACATCATGACATGTCACACATACACACATAACATGAACTAATAATATTCACGGTATAATTTTATATAAACAGTAGAGATTAATTTTAATCAAAATTGAATCTTAACTATATAGTTAAAATTGGGTCATCTCACTTATTTAAATACATATATATATTAAAGATGACGAACCAGGTGAGCAATAACATCACAGTCACTTCCAGTTCTGAACTTGTGATTAGGCAGCTGTTTCCTGAGCTCTTCATGATTGTAAATCTCTCCATTCACCTGTTTTGAAGTTATGATGTTTATCATCAATCATGATTTACATCCATGAAATTAGAACACTAAGATACAAAAATAATAACTGAAAAAAGCAACAAAACACTTTGCATCAAGCCTGCCATAGGATAGTATAGAAGATTCGAGTTTGGCTCGTTAAAATTGCTAATATGATAATAACATGATGAAAGAGATAAAAACACTATCGTGTACAGCTAATATTGTTTAAGTTATATGGCCCACCGTGACAATGACGGATTTGTCTTCGTTAAAGAGAGGTTGATCCCCAGAAGCAGGATCAACTATGGCTAACCGTTGATGTGCCAAATAGCAGTCACCATGTTGATGGAGCCCACTCCAGTCAGGGCCACGGTGCTTCAATCTGTGCCGTCAACAACCACAAACAAAATTCATTAATATGCAAATTAATATTTTCTTAAAATTATATAATTTATATTTTTTTATTTATAAAAATCAAATTATATATTAAAAATTTATAACAATTTATGGATCATGTTCAACCAATTAAGTTAATATAACTTATTATTAATATAAAAAAATATTTGTAAGTTATCGTTTGATTTGAGTAGTAAGTAACTAGGATTTAAAAAACAATACATAATATATGTTTTGATAATATAAAAAATCTTTTGTATGTTTATCTTTTATATTATTATTTAATTATAAACAAGTACATATAAATGGATTTTATAATAATTATTTTTAAAATTATATTAAAAATGATTTATAATTATTTGATGGTATAAAAAATATTATACTGATAATACATATTTATGACACTAGAAATTTAGGTTAAATTTTATTCATAAATCATACAATTTTGAATAGATGTTTTATTTTCATATATATGTATTGGTGTAAAAAACACAACAAAAAAAAAAATCACTTTCATCAAACTAAATTGTATAATTCTACTACCAATTAATTTCAATCGTCATCCACTTTTGGAAGGTTCCCACAAAAAATTACCAATAATTGAATTTCAACCAGGACCCCACACCTCTATCTTCTTCATAAACAATCAGTGACTTCAGAATATATTTTATTTCATAGTTGAGCACTTACCTTATCAACGTCATGTACCCTAAATCTGACTGATGGACATAGAGTCCCAGCATAAAGAGCAATCATAATTTCAAACTCCACCATGATTAATTCATTTCCCTTTAAGTTTTTGACGGACCAAGTACCAGTTGAAAGTGAATTTCGTCACCTAGGTCCCATATTTATTCTTTATGTTCGTCTAAATACGTATTTTTCAAAAAATAAGTATATTTTACTAACTTTTAAAATATAACTGATTATTTCTTCAAATTTAGAAGTTACAAATCATACACGGACTCTATCACAAAACCCTGCTAAAAAGACTCGTGCCTTGGTCTCTAAATCAATCACTTCCAATAAGGGATTTGCTGATGCCGGTGCCAACAATTCTTCAGCATGAACTTGTAAATCGAAGCACACAAACTAGATGTGTATAAAAATTAATCTCATCAGGAAAGTACATAATTAATATACTAAATAATATGATTGGAATCACTAGAATCGATCTAGTGATAAAATATGAGTAATATGCACAAAATTATAAGTTTTAATTTAAGTATGATCATTATATACTAAAAATAATATATAGAGATTTTATATTTATTAATTTTTATAGTTGTATAGAATTATTTTAAAAATTATATTTATATGATTTTTATTAATTAATAACATAAATTTTTGTATAGTGAGAATGCATAGAAAATAAATAAAGATATAAAATTAAAAAAAAAAAGAATAAAATGATGATTGCCTGCGAGAGAGCTCTAGGACGCGGACCCTTTTGGCTCGAGAGTCATCAGAACAACCAAGCACAGCAAGAATACCACACATTGTGATATATGTTAATGGAATGAAATAATTTAGAAGAGAAGAAGAAAAAGAAAGGGGAAATGAGAAGTGGAGAGAAAAGAAGAAGAAGAAGAAGAAGAACACGTATGATGGATGAAGTTGAATGCCTTAAGCAATTTGGTATACACAACTCTTCCCAAGGACACGTATTTATATGCATAATAACATGAATAAATATCAATAATATATGAATGATAAGACTCCACCAGGTGACTCCATGAAACGCCGTCGTTTTCCTTTTATTCAGTGTACTGTTACCGTCCACTGCCTGGTACCGGACACTCGACACCGGACCTATAATTCCCTCCTCTATTATTGCGCCACGTGGTGGAACCGTAGTTCGTTGTTGGAATCGATTGTTTTTTATATTATTATTTTTGTATGTAATATAATTCATATTTTGGCTTAATTACATATTTTATCATCATACTTTAGTGTTTATTTAAATTTTATTATCATATTTTTAATTTTATAAATTTTATCATTAAATTCTTAAAATATAATACATTTTATCATTCTATTGAATTTTTATTAAATCATTAATAAAAAGATGGTGTGATAAATAAGTGAGGATGTCAACTAGATGTTTTGTTAAAAAAAATTATTTAATAAATTTTATAAATATTATTAATAAAAAATTGAAAATTAATCTTAGCATACTTGACATTATTAAGGATGTGAGACAATTATAACAACCCTACCTATAACATGAGTTTGACGGTGTTAAAAATTTTAAGGTTACAAAGCCTAGATTTTGAAAACGCAAATGAGCTCTTGCATGATGACAACATCCCGACATGCTTAAGCTTTGCTCTATCACTGAGTTCTTCGTCTTCTTATTGTCGTAAATAAGCATGTTGTGAACACAAATAAGAACCAATATCAATTGTCAAGGCAGGGTTTTCAAATTCGATCGTTGCTTATGCAACCGCAATAATGTGGATTGATCATTTTGATTATGAGGCTCTTGCAAAACAACGTTGTCATCATCTTCTTCCTCATCTTTATTTTCTTGTTTGTAGATGTCGTCATCCTTATCTTCAGTATTATTAATGTTTTGAGAAGAGAAGGAAAGTTGTTCTTTTCATTTATATAAACTTTTCATTGATCAAATTCAGAGTGTATTAATGAAGGAGGAAGAATGCGAGTAAAAGCAACGCATTAACTTTTTTCTTCTTTTTTTGTTTTTCAATAACTACTTAACCTAATTTTCTAAAATTGTTACTTGACAATATTATTTTTTAACAACAATTTTTATTGATTATATTTATAAATTTTATTAAATAAAAACAATATTATTTTTCAATGAAGTATTTTGTTGTTGCCTCATTTATCTGTCACGTCATATTTTTGTAAATGATTTAAGATAGATTTAACGAAATGGTAAAATATGTTATATTTTTAAATTTTGATGGTAAAATTTGTAAAATTAAAAGTTCAATGATAAAATTCAAACAAACAGTATAGTGGTAAAATAGATAATTAAGCTAATAAAAAATAATATTTTTTAATAAAACATCTCATTATTACTCTACTTATCTAATAGAATGGTAAAATGTATTATATTTTAAAATTTTAATGTTAAAATTTATAAAATTAAAAATATTAATAAAATTTGCATAAATACTAAAATACGATGATGTAATATTTTTTTGTTTGTTTTTGTGTTCACACTTGACAAGTACATATTGCTCCCGTTTTGGAACTTACTTCGTCTCCAACAAATATTTGCTGAATTTTGTATTTGTGAGTTTAAATAATAAAAATAAATAATTATAATTCGAAGTAATTTTATTAAATGATATATTTGAAATAAAATTATTTAAAAAATTTAATTTAAATATACTAATAGAGTGTAAGTGCTTTATACTGAAATAAATATTTCAAAACTTACATTTAAAATAGTTTTTATACAATTAATAGTATAAAAATCGTTATATTGATGGTGCATGAAAATTAAACTTTGTTAAAAATTAAAAGTTTCTTCTTCTAGTTACTCTACTCTGTTGTATATATATTTAATGCCCATTTGTTTTAAAATTAAGTAAAACTGATTGTGACAGAAATGATTTTAAAATGTTGAAGATAATTGAGATGTGTTTAAATTAATCTCAACTATAGATTTTATATTGAAATGTGTACACAAATTAGAAAAACAATTTCTAGTGTAAAACATATTGATTTGTTTTTATGGAATCACTTTATGGATGATGTCAAAATATTATAAAACATTTGGTTTAATTTATAACCGTGACAACTTCTGATTGTGTGGTCGATATATTTTCGTTCTAATTAAAATTTTAAAATAATTTTATAAAATTAAGTCAAACTTGTGATACATTAACTAACTTTTAAATGAATAAGTTTGTAAAAACTCAAATTTAGTTTGTATTAATATGAAAATGTTCACTGTAGGTACTAGTAAAGTAAGCAAAATAAATCCTCTAACTTATTTGAATTTTCAAACTAATTAATCACATAATTAACTTTTTGTTAAAAAAAAATTCTAAATAATTAAATTAATATAATATTTTAAGGTTATTTCTGTTAATTCCACTAACAAATTATGGTGACTTCATGTGATACCATCAATATTTTATTACCTAAGATAATTACACTTACGAAGTTGACATATAAGAAAATAAGATTAACTCTAAAAAATTTATCATATTTAATAACTTAGAGAACTAACTTAAAGTAAAATTAATTAAAGAAAACTTTAAAATTAAAAATCATTAAAATATAAAATATTTTTTAATTTTTTATTTGTGATACTATTAAAATCAGAGTAATGTCATTAATGTGTAAGCGTTTAGACCGACAAAAACAACGGATGAATTCACCAGATAAAATTATAAGGTAAGCTAATAAAAATCAAAAAACAAATAACCTCACTTGACCTAATCAAGAGGCTATATGTTAGTTGATTATGCAGTGTATGTGAATTTTTATAAATATTATAATATTTAAATTTAATTTCTATAAATAAAAATTCAAAGGATCTAACTCAACATTAAAAATAAATTTAATACCTCGTTATGCAAGTTTCATGGACAATTAATCTCACTAATTAATTAGATCATTTTTCTTGTTGTTATCTATTTTTTAGTAAAAGAAAACAATTATATATGTCATGATGAAATAGATATAGTAAAAAAAATATTTATTAGCGGATAAAATTTGTAACAAATAAAAAATATTTTTTTTAATGAATATCCATATAAATAAATACAGATATTTTTATTATCCATTTGTTAAAAGGATGGGGATAATTATTATGATATTTATTAGTTATTAATATTAAAATATTAAAATATTTTTTATTATATTTTTATTTATAGTTAAGTTTTAAGTTAATTTTATTTTGATTTATATTTTACTATAATTTTGTTTGAGTTTATATTTTAAAAAATAATTTTTAGATCATTTTGTTTGGATCTCACAAAATAATTTTTTATCTATTCATTTTTTTATTTTTAAGAATTATTCATTTATATTTTTGATTACTTAAAATATTTGAATAATTTTAGTTGTAAATATTAAAACTATTAAAATAAATAAAAATTATAGTAAATTTTAAAAAAATATTTTAAAATTAATTTATATTTTATTTTTTTAAAATATCCATAAATACATACGAATATTAAAAAAAATCATAAATAGCCACTTAACAAATATCCATCTAAATAACGAAACATATATTTATCTAATGGAATGAACAACAAATAACTATTATATATGTCTCTCTTGTTTTATTGTCATTTTTACTATAAAAATAATATACATTCTTATAAAATACTATAAATTTTTTCAACACTAATTACAATAAATTAGGTCAATTTATAAATCTAAAAGTCTAACGGTTACTTTTTTTTTTTTTTTACATAACCTAACGGTTACTTTAATTACTAAGTTTCTTAAGTATGTATAAACATTATTTTTAAAAACATTCATATAAGGAGAAATCTAATAAAGTATTAAAGGGAACTAATTTTTTATAATAATTATTTAAATATTTAATTTTTAATAAATAATTATTTAACAAATAACAAATTTAACAAAAAAATATTTATTATTAATTTTATGTGTAAAATAAGAGATAAAAATCATTATAAAAAACAAAGCATTCACTCAACATTCTATTTTATTCATTTTTTATTAATATTTTTTAATTTTAATTTTTCAATATGGAGGACCATGGTCCGTTATATAGTGTCTTAAGGGAGGGTGACAAAAACCTTGGTGTTTCTTCTTAGATCCATGATACACACACACTTATACATGCTCGTATACAAATATAAAAGGTAATAATTAGTTTTAAATTTATAGGTTAATTAGTTTTAATTTTCACAAATAAAAAAACTGAATTAGTCAATAGAAATACTTTTTTCTAATTATTTGAATAACTAAAGAACAAGAAAACTAATACATTAAAATAAATAATTTGTAAATACATGAGTTTTGGTGTAAGGAATTAAGATTACTATAAGACACGCACATAATCACGAAGCGACTTTTGATGAGAAGGATATATAAAAAAATCAAATACAAACTAAATTAAAAGGGTTTCAAAGACTGTAATATTGTATAGTTAAAGATGACTTAATTTAATAAAATAATATTATTTATACTAACAAGATGTATTTATTTTTTTTATAATTCATCACTTTAGAATTTCATAATTAAACATATTTAATTTAAAGTAATTATGAGATGGATAATCTTTTAAGAAGTTTCTTAGAAGGCATGCAAGATCAAAACATGTTAAAAAATCTTTTGTTAGTTTGTGGAAACAATCATGAATTTTGAAAGTAATTAAGTGTTATATAACAAACTATATTATTGATATATTTTAAGAAAATTATAATTATAATATGTCAATACACTCATACTAAAAAAATAAGGATGTGCACATATAAAACTATTTACGAGTTGTTAATATTAAACTTTATAAAATTTAGATTTGACTGTTTTAAATTATCAAGTTTAATATTAAATATATTTATTTAGTTAAACAAATGAGTTTAATTAAATATTTGATAAATTAAACTTAGGTAGTTTACAAAATAACTTAACAATATTTACACTTTTTAACAGTGATAAAATAACTTAACAATATTTATACTTTTAATAGTGATAATAAATAATAAAAGTTTTGGTAGTTGTGTCAATAATGATGATAGTGATATTAGCCTTAATAATTATGGTAGTTGATGGTGAAATAATTTTAAAAAAAGTGAGTTAAAAATAATATATATATATATATATTTTATTTTTAACTCATCTCTCCTTTCTTAGGATAATTAAACAAATTAATTAATAAGATGTGATAAATAAATATGATAAGTTTATGTTATCTTATTAGTTCATTAAATAATAAATTATAATTATAATATGATAGTTGACCATTTTTCTATTTTTTATCCTGATCGCTAAACAATCTCACGACTAAAATGAGATAAGTTTTTAATAGTTTTGGAAAATGTATTTAGAAGTATACTTTGCAGTAAAACTTTTTAATAAGCCTAAAAATTAATCTCTAAGATTAAAGGATAGAGCCTTATATGTTGACGAGCAACTTAAATTACTTTAATTAGATTAATAAGCATATATTATTAAAATCTAATTATTAAAATATATTATTAAATCATTATTATTATAGATCTCCCTGTTAGACTTATAAGCCATTTTAAATGATTTCATATTAAAGACAAAACTCAGACATGCTTTTGTTTTTATTCTCTAATTAAATTTAAATTTTATCTTCGATAACAAGATTTTGCTCTAGTTCTTGTTTAGTTTAACAATAAATTTTGATCACTAATGTGAATCTTTATTATATAAATTATAGAGATAAATATAAGTTCAATTTTAAGTATCTGTTCAGGGTGAAGTGGGTATTTTTATTTCTAAAATAGCTATGATTTTTTTGTGTGTCATCCTTTGACGGAGAAGAAGAGCATTAGCTAGGAAGCAGTAAGGTCCCATTATGCTTTGTTCCAATAGCAGTTGTCTCAATTGTAAATAATGAAATATGAACTTCGATCGTCAAAAGGACGAAATGAGTGTTTTCGAAATTTTAGTTTAGAAACGAATGATAAGGATAATCTCTGTATACATGGTTAATTCTGCGTCATCTTTTTGTTTTTATTTTTAAACTTTTGTTTGGAAAATATAAACGTTCATTCTATTTTGGAGTGAATTTAGGATGGGTGGAGAAAGGAAAATATAAAGAAAAAAAAAAGTAAAAAGAGAAAATCATACATGTGATGAGAAAGAAGCAAAGAAGGTGAGAGATAAAAAATAACATGAAAATAACATGAAAAAGGAAAGTAAAAGTATGTATATAATTCCTTTTTTTCTTTTTTTGAGTAACAATTGTATTTTTTTTCTTAACATAATATAAAACAACAAATAAATAAAAATTATGCATTGATATTATAAACAGTTTTTATATTGAAATCCAATATGTATTATTAGTTTATTTATTTATATAATAAATATATTAAATGTCATACTAATGATTTTTTTATTGATTATAAGTGAAATTTTTTATTACAGTGTATAAAAATTAAATTCTAAAAATAATTAAAATTTTATCTTTTTTAAGGTTAATTTTATAAATATTAACAAAATGATTTATTCTTGTAATTTGGAGTTTTAATTTTGAATTTATTTCTTTAGAATAACTTCTTAAGTTATCTTTATTTTCCGATATATTATTCGTTTGTTTAAACAAGTTTGCGAAATTCTATTATAAAAGATTGAAGTATTGAATTTGTGTGTAGAATGAAATAATTAAATTGATTATCCGGACACTCAACAAATCGATCAAGATTCTCTGCAATTTATTTTTAAATGATAGGTTACCAACCCTTCAAATTTATTTAATTTTCATAAAATATTGATAATATATTAACATTAGTTATTATTACTATTATTATTATACTTAAACATACTTATATATATTATAGATAATACATCATATATTATTGTTACAGAATTTAATAATTTTCAATTATTATTATTATATCTGACGAGTTAATTCATTTCTCTTGATTTTAAGATTATAAAAATAAAATTGTATTATCTAGTAAAATGCACAAATTTACTAGTAAAATTTGAAGATTATTGTTAAAATAAAATTTGAAGATTATTGTTAAAATAAAATTTTAAAGTATAAATTAGTTAACTTTAAAATATTTCTAGTAAAATGCACAAATTTATTATATATACTTTAAGACAAGAAGAAGAGGTATACAATAATGGTAAAAGGAAAAAAAAAAAAAAAAACTACCAACCAATTGTTTCTCCTTCTCTCTTCCGTTGATTTTCTTCTCAGTTTAAAGTAAAAGAGATTTGACATGAATTTAAATGTAACTGTGTCCTTTCTTTTGTTCTTACATATATATATTGTTTTAAACAAAAAGGTATTACATTAAAAATTATGCTTTCTTCTTTAGCTATTTTTTCTTTACAGTTTTTCATGTTTCAAACAAAGCGTTAATGATTTAAGGCCTTAAGAGGGTTAATTTGTAAATCCAAAAAAAAAATCAGAAGTGGATTGGACATCTATATATACACAATTAAGTTAAATTCAAAATATTATTTAACAAATTACAAATGGAACCTCAGTCTTTGGAATGATTACCTTTCAGGCTTTCACAATATATTAAAACTTCTTGGCCAAGACACTATCGGTTTAATGCTTTCCTGACGTGGCTTTGATTAGTGACTTCAATGTCAACACAATTGCACATGATAAAACGATCAACTTTTATATATATATAACACATAGGGAATATTTTTTGTCTAAAACAATAAAAAAAAAGTGAAGTATTTGTCTGAAAAAAATTACATCATACAATTATATATAAATAATTAAAATTTTATCTTAAAGTTATGTTATTTTTTTAAGTATATATATGATCATTAAATAATTTTAAGAAACATATTAAATAAGAGAAGTAAGAGAAGTATCTTATTATAAAAGATGAAAACATTTAATAATTATTATCAAATCAAAATAAATAAATTTAAAATACTTATTTAAGAATTTATTGTGTCACTATCAAATTTCTAAAACACTTATTGAACAAAAACTAAATTTTTAAATATAAATATTATGTGTTGTCATTTATCATATTTTATGTAATTTTAAAAATATTAAAATAATATTAGAAACTTTTTATCAATAAAAAAATTGTGTGAAAAAAATTATAAAAATATTATCCACATATTTTATTATAAATCTTAGTTTTGATTATATTTTTATTTCTTAAGTTTTAGTTGTGTTAATTAGGTTCTAAACTTTTCTTTCACTTATAATTAAGTCTTTTCATCAATCTTTTCTCAAGTCTTGTTTAATGGTTAAGATGTAATATAATAGAATATGATATAAGAATAAAACAATAATATAGAATAATAACAACATAAGTTTTAATTTTATCCAATGTTTAGTGTCCACCATGACATGTACAAGATAATGATAAATGGTGAGGTTATGAAGACAGTGTTGGTGATAGTGATAATAATAGTGATTGTCGTGTAACAACAATGATAATAATGATGACAATGATGATAATAGTGATGACATTGACAATATAAAATAGCATGATGCAACAAATATAAGAAAGTGATAATTAAAATTATCTTTGCTAAAACATAAGTAGTGACAACAACATTAAATGTCATTGTAAAACTTTTCGCAACAATCATTTAGGCAACTAGACACTAACAATTTTCTCATTGATAAAAGACATTTTTGTAACAACATTTTAGGTTTGTCAACAACAATTGTCACTATAAATAGTATTATTTCTTCTGTGATGGTAATGAAATAGTAAGAATGGTGATCGTGATTATGATAATGGTGATGACAATGCCAAGAATAATAATGATGACTAGAATAATAATATTAGTGATGGTGATTATTGCTATGACAAATACGATGATAACAACGACAATGACAGTAATGACAACAACAATAACATAGGTGGTACTAATGGTAATAACAATAGTGATGTTGATAATTTTGATAATGATAATTGAGATGGTGATAGTGAAAGAGATAAGAATAGTGTAACTATTTTGTCATATTATTTTCTAATTTTATTTTTTAAAAAATAAAAAATGTACTACATCAATAATATAAAATAGACAATAAAATAATTAAATCATATTTTATCAGTATACCAAATAATTTATTATAACAAAATAAAATGATTATTCTTTCTTATTTTATTATATTTTAATCACTAAATCAATTTTTAATAAATTTTATTAATATAACATCAGACAATAACATGACAATTTACATGTTAAATAATATATATATATATATATATATGAAGTGATATACAAAAATATATTTTTAGCAAGGCATGGATGATGGAAATAAAACCCATTCCGTTAAAGCCCACCAACAACATTAATAAATTTGTTGGTTTTATAAATAAAAATTATATTATATATCTTAAATGAAAATGAAAATTACACAAATATTTAATATTATTAAATTACATGAAATTAATATTATATCAATAAATAATAATGTAAATTAATAAAAATATATTAATAATATCAAATTTAATATTAATAAATAGAAATTAACAATAAATTCTAAGGATCAAAATTACAAATAGTTTATTATTAGTAGTATATATTATTAGTATTTATTAATTTTATTTATCTTAAAATTATAAATTATAAAAAAGTATGTATTTTAGTCCCTTGATAAAAATGATTAAAAATACATTACTTTTGCCAATTACAAGGAACAAATATAAATAAAATTTAGAAAGAGTCTAGAAAAATAAATTGTTAATTCATCTTGAAATGTATGATATCAATAACTAAGATTATATTCAGCTTTCACGACAGTGTACAATACATGCGCGGACTAAGCAGAACTTAAATTCATTGTTATGCTCTTTTATGTGAATGATTAAAGATGACCTCATTTACTTAATATAAACACTAACATATCTTTCCCATACATCCATTTAATTAATTTGGTTACATAGATCATGCCTCTATTTTCAGTTTCAACTACCGCCAAGTTAGGTAGTGATGGACATTTTTTTTTAATAGACTTGAATATCATTTTGTAACTGAAAAAACAAAATAATTTTTATTTTATTTTTTAAAAATTATTTTAAACATATTAAAATTTAAATATAATTTATAAAAAATTATTTATATCTATCTTGTCAAATTTCAACGATGTGAAAAATTTTAAATTGATAATATATTATTAAATTATCATTAATATTGTTATTTAAGTAAAGACCAAAATAAAAATTATATTAATTGATCTTTATTTTATTTATAATTTTAATTTTATTTTTTTATAATTCTTTTTAATTTTAATTTTTCACAGATTGTTATGTTTTATTTTTAATACATGATGTTAATTTTATGTAGTGAGTAAAATTTAATCTTATTAGAGATTTTTCATTTAAGTTTCTACATAATTTTTAATTATTTCAAATTTTTTGGTAGATTAAAATCATTAAAAATGTTTAAAAAAATAGAATTTTAAACATTAAATTTTTTGAAATCACAAAAAATATTACAAAAATATATATTTAAACTCCTAAAAAATTTGTAGTCTTTAAAATTTGTAAAAAACTTAAACAAAATTTTTTACACATAATTTATGTTCACTATTCCCTTACTTAACATTTGAAATTAATTGTGAGGGTGTAATAATAAAATGATAATTTATGAAAGATTAAAAACAATAAAAATTATAAGAACTAAAAAAATTAAAAATATATTTATTTTAATTTTTTATTTCTAATATAAATTGTTATATATCTGAGTTTATTATTTCTATAATATAATACTTTTATTTAACGTATTTTCGCTTCTTAAGCTTATGTTATTTTATTTTCTCCTCAAAATTGTTATGTTATTTTAGTCCCTTACGTGGTTTAAAATTGTTATAAAGTATACATCCAAATTGTAAATAATCAAGAGGATTAAAAAGAATATTTTTTTAAATTTAAAGAACTAAAAAGAATAAAATTAAAAGATAAAAAATAAAAATGACTCAAATTTAAATAACTAACAGCATATTTAAATTTACTTATATATATATATATATATATATATAATAACGGCAACAAAGATTAAATCTAAATTTTCATATATTTATCTCAAATTTTTATTATTAGGCCAACCTCAATAAATTATAATATAATTACTTTATAAATCATGTTACCAATTATTTTTAATTAGTTAAAAATATAAAAATTTATACACTGAAAATGTAAGCCTATTAAATCATTTTTCAACTAACTCTATTATTTGAATTATAAATTATACTGTTTCTTCGGGAATTGAAACTCAAAAATTTGAAATATAATGTAAATAACTATATTCTTATATAAACCAAACAAGTTGATGAGTTATATATATATATATATATATATATATATATATATATATTAAAAGAAAAATATATTATATATTGATAACTTTATATCATTATTCAATTACAAATAATTATATATAATAAATTATTAATTTTATAATAATTAATTTAAAAATAATAATAATAATAATATCCGATTGATTAATAGTCTAAAAATGTTTTACATAAATAGTAATTAAACTATATTAAAAACCATGTGAAATTACTAATCCTTGACGTAAAGAATTGGAATCGAAGAGTACACGTGGGATGACTTTTTCGAAAACAAACAAGAGTTCTAACAAATTTTCATGATTTTTCATTATGATCTTTCATTACAATTACAAAGCACGCGTTAAGAAATAATTGTCAAAAAATTCGGGTAGCATTATTGCTCTTTCTTTCTTTCTTTCTTTCTTTCTTTCTTTCTTTCTTTCTTTCTTTCTTTCTTTCGAATACTTGAAGATTCCTTAGCGAAAGTCATGCAGCTGCTGCTCAATCTTCATGAACGTTTTTACAAATTAGAATTTTTATTTATCTTTTGTTTTCATCAGTAAGCAAATACCAATCAACAAAACACCATGTGTTAGGCTTACCAGAAGAAATTGTGCTTACATTAATCTCAACCAGTAAGTTGGGTGACATGTTTAGGTAAATAAGAAAAAAAGGAAAGAAAATTATTAAAGAGATGTTTGATAAGTATTTTTAGTTAACTTTTAACTTTTTTTTATTAGTTGAAAACTTTATTTGGTAATATTAATAATATTTGATAAATAATATATTTAATAACTTTTAACATTTTGAGATACTATTTCAAAAAGTGTTTTTACTTTTAAATTATTTATTAATATGCTATATGTAAGTTGGTCAATATATATATATATATATATATAATTTATATTTTAATATCTACTCATAATAACTGTTTCAAATATATATTTTAAAATACTGAAAATAAAATATATGTTAATATAATATATGTAATTTGATATATAATAATAATAATAATTATTATTATTATTATTATTATTATTATCTCCTAATATATATTCATACTTTATATCAAATACGCTATTGTGAATTATTTTAAATATAAATTTATATTTATAATTAGACTTACTTAAATAATTATGAATTTATAATTATACTTTTTATTTAGTAATAATAAATATGTATGCACAATTTTAATTTTACATTTAAGTTAAATATAATATATATATATATATATACCAATATTATACTAATACTCCTAATAACAGATGCATAGATGATAAAATATAAGTTTAAATAATATTTTGATCCATGTAAAATAGAATTTTTTTATTTTAATATTTTAATTTTTTTTGTTTTAATTTCTAATCTTAAAAAATATCATTAAACAATAATGTAATAACAATATTCATAGTTTGTTGATTTATTATATTATTAAAAAATTTAATATAATAATCATAATAACTTTTTATTTTTAAATTATATTTTTAAATTTTTTATTAATTAAGTTAATGTATTTAATTATTTTAAATAAATAAAAATCTAAAAGCAGTTTATGAAAAAATTTAATTGTTATCATATTATTAATTAATATTGTTATTTAAAAATAATATTTAAAATAAAAAAATTTAAGTTTTTAAAGGATTAAAATAAAAAACAATATTATTTAAACGTAGAGTCATAAATCATAGAAATGAATAAAAGGTCTTTGCAAAGAAATGAATAAAAGGTAATACTTATTCTAATGTTTTCTTTTTTAGAATTTGTATAATTTAGGATTTAGAAGTGTAACACATGATCCAATACTAACATTATAACAAATATAATATAGCATCCTTTCTGAAATTCACAGACATATCTATCACAATAATGAACAAAAAAGGCAACACCTATTTTTCTGTTTTTTTATAATTTTTCTTTATCTTGTCAGACAATTAATCGTGGGATCTATGATATAGCATAAACTATACAGCTATACAAATGAAGCCAATCATGAAGTTGCCAAGCATATGAAAACTGCATATGCGAAGTGGTTATTTACATATCATAATCTTTAATACCCGTATCAAACTATCACATGCAGCACAGACACATGTTTAGATATTCTGTCCAACCTATTCTGCGAGATCTTATCCAATTCCAACTTTTTTGCTATTCATTGTATATTTGCCGCGTTTCCACGTCGAAAAGGATAATAATCTTAACTAATGCGCATTCATCATCTTCTATTTCAAATAAAAACAATATCAAAAGTAAAAAGAGGAAGGAGTGAATACCAAAAATAAACTAGCTTTTGGACTTGCACACAGAGGTCCCTTCATGAATTAAAATAGCACAAAAGAATCTCACCACTTCACTAAATGTTACACATACAAGCTTTGTGAACTTCAACTAATATTAGAATCCATTAATTTAATTTAATGTACAATCATGTACATTATGATTGTAATAGTTATGACTTAAATCCACTTCTATGCTTAATTCGATACATTTTTAATTAAAACAACATACATGATTCGTATGACTTCATTAGTTAATGATTTTACACTCTTCATCATTTTTTTTTATATCATGTTGTCTGCCTTTTGTTTCTTCTATTGGAATTAGAAAGTATAAACACATACATGGCAGAGTAAAATAAAAATAAATTAACATCAGTTACACATATATTCATCATTATCATGATTAATTTTTGTTTCTCTTTTTTAATTAACATAACGGCTGTTCATTTGAGATATGTGGGGTCTGTGTAAGACATATCATGTGCAAGGAGAATTCGTCAAATGGAATGAATTTACGTAGAAACTCAATGGAGTTCAATTAGTTTTTGTGGCTTTTAGGCAGCTCTTAGGGCTCATTTCTTTATCCATATGCAGTTAATCTATAAAGTTTGAGGTCCTCATTTATAGTGGCCTTTGGGTAACTAGGGAGGTCATAATTGATTGACAAATTGACATGTATTTCATGTTCTATTTTCATAGTGATGAGAAATTAAAGAAAAATCAAACTTTGTGTTCCAAAACCCAGTGAGGTCCTTGTCCATAGAAAGAAGTCATCTATATATGGTGTAGACGGAAAACATTGCTTCATATACAATGTCGTTCTTTTGCATCCATTTCTTAGTGACTTTTAGAGGTTATATAGAGTTATTTTCGTACGTGATGACAATCCATCGTGGTTTACACCTTTCAAGTTTGGTTTATGACTTTTGGTATCTACGTTAGGTCGCTCTTAATTTTTTCTTTTTCTTTTTTATTTTCGTTATTTCCCAATTAATCCACATGAGTGAAGGGTCTGATTGATAAGGACTTCCTCAACTCGATATTTTTCTCTTTTTGTGCATAAATATACTGTACTAGTTGACTCTCTAATTGAAGTTCTAAATCGATCAGCTCAATGAGTAGCAATTTTATTAACATGCATGAGAACTTGGGAGTTTTTAATTTCACAAAATAGAAGAAAACTTAGAAAAGTTAGATTTGTTTTATTTTTTTACTAAGGATTTTTCTATTATTTTTTAAGAAAATAATTAATCTACTATATAATTAACTAGTAGTTATACTTTTCTTTATCATACCCTATCTATAGTATTAATTTGTTTAGTTAGAGCAAGGAATATTCCATCATATTCTAAACAACCGAAATAAGTTAACTAGAAAAAAAATTAAAAATGTAGTTGTCGTTGGTAGTTGAGTACACAGGATCCATAAATTATGTAATAAATATATCTTTATTCTCTTCATATATAATAATTATCTAGGATCAAAGATTAAATCTTGATGCCATACTTCAGAAAAATTATATATCAATGAAGTCATATATCATGTTGATAATTTTGGTTATTTATTAATTTAAAATTTTATAGATAACTATTTTTATTAATTTTTCCATACTGTACTTTTAATATATCCTTGTTAAAAATTCTATTATAAACCGGTTTGGATAAAATTAGAGGTGTTTTAAAGAGTTTTTTTTTTATTGAAAATATAAAAAAATTCAATTTTTTTAAAAACATTTCTAATTTTATATACACTATATATTAATTTTTTTTCTAGATTAAACTGATGTTGACGTGGACATTAATTAAATTAAAAATAGAGGAATTAAAATTAAAACTTATTTTAATTAGAAGAACTAAAACAAGAAAGAAATAATTACTTATTTAATTTTAAACTTGTTCAGCATCAATACACTAATCACAAACTCAACTGTTATACGTAATTTTCTTAACCTAAAAACTCTATTTCTAAGTACAACTTTCTTCCATCTACAAAGCCCACTCTGAACAGACCAGCAAGCAGAATTAATTCATCAACTTGAGATGCGATGGGGTCGTTAAAGGTTGTTGCTGATGGGTTATTCCAGAGCCACGAAAACAAAGGTAAATAAAAAATTAATCATGACGACGTTGGTCTCTGTTATATAGAAGCTATGATGGCATATCATTGGTATGACCCTTGTAATTAGGCAGTATCTTAGAGGATGGTTTACAGAGGCTATGGCTGTGACGATTCTGAGGTGTAATGGGTTGCTGAGTGGTTATGGAGGTTTTGATTAAAGGTTTGATAAAAAAAATTGATTTTTAGCCTGAAAATTTCATGATATATATTATTTATGATTTTTACAATTTTTTTTCAGTAATTTTTAGTATTTATACGTAACATTAAAAAAATTAATAATCATGCACTAAATATAAAACAATTTTACATTCTTACTCAATTATAAATTATTATTGGTATAATTTTTTAAATAATTATTATAAATATCAATAAATTTATCATTTATGATAATTGTATTAGATGAGAATTAGTGCATAGAATTTTCGTAATTTTAGTTTTTCTCTAGAGACTAGAAAAATTTTATAATTTTTAAGAAATTACAAATGCATAAATTTAAATAGAGACCAATTTTAAAAACAATATTTTTAGAGATAAAAATATCTCCAAGTTAAATGAATTTTATGGACCAGGTACTGTATATAAATCTTGATGATTT
This sequence comes from Pachyrhizus erosus, assembly GCA_026544285.1. Lineage (NCBI taxonomy): Eukaryota > Viridiplantae > Streptophyta > Magnoliopsida > Fabales > Fabaceae > Pachyrhizus > Pachyrhizus erosus. The sequence continues at coordinate 34,503 of JAMLFT010000255.1, forward strand.
GGGTTGTATTTTGTATTAATGCCTTAAAAACTTATTACTTGATGTTTTGACGTAATAACTTTCGGAAAGATGTGTTAAGGAATGACAATGGTTCGGGGTGTTAACAAATTTATCTGATTTGATAAAAAAAAGAAATTGCAAAACTAAATTAATTGAAAATCGAACAAACTAGGGGGAAAAGTTATTTTTTATGAGATTGTTAAATTTTATCTTTGATTTTAAAAATTATTCAACCTAATCCAAAATATATATATATATATATATATATATATGGTTAGACTTTTATTTTTTATATATTTTATAAAATTACCCCAAAACTTACATATTTATTTGTAAAAAATATATTTAATTAAAAATAATTTTTGAGTATCTACCTGTGTAATGTAAATTTATATTTAATAAAACATGTTTAAAGAGTTATACTAATATTAATTATATAATGACCTATAGATAAGATATTTAATATATATTTTAAATTATTTTTTATATTTATTATAAAAAATATCAATTTATATTAATATCATTTTTATAACTGATACATAATTTAATAAATTAGATAATATTTTTTCAAAATCTATCGTTAGATTGAAATTTTCTTATCACATATATTATATATATAAATTTATATTAATAAAAAATTATTTAATATTTTATTCATATATATTAAAATAGAATTAATATATAATTTTTAAAATATATAAATGTATGAATAATTTGATGACTATTTTGTTATTGTTTAATTGTTATAAAATTTAACATATATAATCAAAATAATATAAAATTATAATTTAATGGTTTGATCAATAAAATTGTTAAATAGTATAATAATTATAAGAGTTGTATTAATGTAATTTGATCATTCCTCGTTTGTTATGTATCTTATTATTTATTTAATATTTTTTTAAAGAAAATAATTTGGTCATTCTAATTCAAATTGCTTTCTATTGAAATGAATTGGATCTAACATGTATTTATATTTTAAATAAAAACGATTGGATGATGAATTCAGGAAATTGAATTTGATAATTTTTCTTATATTAAGGTGGCATTGGAGCTAGCATGTATTTACTCCACACACATATTCTATCTAGTTCACACTTTTTTGAATGTGTGATATTTTCATACTAAACATTTATTGTCTTTTTTTTTTCTCAAGGTTAGGAGATTTAAGCAATTTGTGAATCCTTAGGAGTTGTTCTTGACAACTCTTGACCAATCATAAGAAAAGGTTTAATAATTGGTTAACACTCTCAAAACCCATGCAAGTTATAAATCATATATATTATTTGTATACAATTTGATTGTTAAATAAAATAAATATTTTACTAGTTTATTTTCCTAAAATTGAACAAAACGATTTTTAACATCTTAGTTATATATATTATTTTTATACATCTTGATTGTTAAATAAAATAAGTATCTTACTAGTTTATTTTCCTAAAATTGAACAAAATAATTTTTAACATTTTAGCTATATATAAATTCAAATTGATGAGGCCTCTATCGGTGCATCACAATAGGTTAATGGGTTAGCCAAGGTTGGAATTTGGTAAGAGGTTGCTACCAATAAGAGTTGAAATCAAATTTACAACACCACAAATTGGTCTGCAGACCTCTATCATGATATGACGTTATTCACTTAGGAATACTAAGCTTTTTCATCAAGCAATGGTGAGTTTGACGAAAAGGCTACTATAGCTAAGTAGAGGCTTATAGCTATTGAGGAAAAGACAAATACAACTGAGGAAAAGGTTGCAGCTTCACAAGAGAGGGGTGTCATAGATTCATTCATATTTGATGGATTAATGTACACAACTTCAATAGGAAAATAGAAGAATAAGAAATACAAAAAGAAAAGAAATCATAAAATCTTATGTGAATAGTTTGGTTTTAGTAGTTTTGTAAATAAACACATATTAGAGAAATTCTTTCTATTTTTGTAAGAAAATAAAGCAAAATATTTGAAAAATGGGTGTTATGTCCCAAATGTTAGAGTGGCACTTCATGCTATGAATGAAAAGAAGCATGTTTCTTTTCAAGCCCAACATGAGATGCTGAATTCGAGTTTAAACCATTATTTTGAAAACTGAACTGAATCAACTAATTTAATAAAAAAATCAGTCTAGTGATTGATTTGTTAACAGTAAAAAAGTAGAACAATTTAAAACTGGTGCGAACCGATTAAGAATTGGTTTAATCAATCAAAAATCAGTGCATTGAACTTGAACAAATTATTTTGAATTATTTATTTATTTATTTATTTTAAAAAAAATTGATAAAAAAATACTTATAAGATAAATAAAAATATACATTTAAAGACTTCACATAAATACTGATTATTTTGTCAATTATTATTAATTTTCATCCTATAAAATATATAATTTTGTCATTTATATTAATTTATAATTTTTATATTCTAATTTCTCATAATTTTATATTATTTTATTATTTAAAATAATACGTAATATTAAAAAAAATTTAATCATCCTAAACTTTACTTCTTTTATAATTAGACATCTTGAACTTTAATTACATTATAATTTATTTTTAAAATTATTATTTTTATAAATAATAATTTCTATCAAGTTAGAATTAAATTATTTATTTAAAATATTATTTATTTATTAATATATTTTTTAAATTTATTTATCTTTTTAATTTTTTAAAAAAATAATAAAAAATAATCAAAAAGTATTTATTTGGCATTTTTAACTTTAAATATTATTATAATTTAATGTTTGGAAAGTTATTTATAAGAAAAACAAATAAATTATTGAACTTTTTTTGTTTGTTATTAGTTTAATCCCAATTTTATATAAAAGACTAATTAATAAAGGGGTAAGTTTTAAGAAATTAAAATGAAATTAATTTTAAGATGTTTATTGGTATAAACGAATAAAATTAAACATCAATTAGAATAAAATTAAAATTTATAATATTCATTTATAAATAAAATAAAATTTAAAAATCAAGTAGAATAAAATTAAATTTTAAAATATCTATTTACGAAAAAAATAAAATTTTAAAAAATTAAATATTTTTTTATTAAAAATATATATTTAATTACTATAGATTCAAACATAATAAAACAATTAAATCTTAAATTAATATATTTATAGATTCAATTACCAATCCCATTTTAAAGACATTAGTTCAAAACACATACTCAATCTCCAGGATCAAATGCATGGTTGCATGGAATTCAATGAAAGCCCATAGTATGAGACGTTAGACTGGCGTCCAACTTCATGGAGCTTTTCATATATTTGTTGTCTATGTCCTAGACGTGCTTAGCCAACAGTGGATGTTATTGGTGAGGTGTAATTAGTATTTAATAATTAAACTAATGAATTAAAACATAAAAATAAAAAAATAAATTAGGTAAAATTGAACATTAAGACAAAATTGTAAATTTTTAAGATCTAAAACCTAAAACATAATAATAAAAAAAAATCACAACACGGATCAATAACCAATAATAAATGAAGTTCAATATCTATTATTTTATTGCTGATAATAGGATAAACAGGTTGTGCAAATCTTTTTGTGGGAGAAATATTTGCGCAAAATTTCAAACTCCCCTATATTCATCCTAAAAAAAAACCCAGCTAATTAAGTTGGATAAAATATTAAATCGAATGAAATGATTTGATTGAGAATGAACATGTTTTGTTTTGATAGGAAAATCCCCTTTGAGCATTTTGGCATTGTGTGCTGGCAGCGTTAACTGGTGTTGGGAGTTTGGTCAGCAATTCATGTTGTTCATATTATTTTGTTTGTTTGATTCATGTTTCTGGCATTCACAGATCAAATATTATTTCATTGCTATTGTCGTCTTTATTGATTGTGGTATCTTCTTGATATTTTCTTTCCAATATATAGAAAGCATCAACTAGTAAAGTTATCTACAAATTTTTTAACTCTCTTATATTAAATATGTTGTGCTACAGTATAATAAATAATAATAAAAATGCCCGATAGGTTAAATCATCAATATGCATCAACGTAACTGCGATCTGGTTCGGTTGTGTTTATTTTTAAAATAAATGTTTTTTTAATAAAGTAAATAATTTTTAAATTTTTGATTTCTTTGTCTAAATTTCCTATTATTAAAATACATATTTTTTTTTTACTTTTTTAATAAGTAATTCTTATCTATTTGTTAAATAATTAATTATTTTAATAAATATTTTTTTCATAAACATTTATTTTAAATTTAAACAAATTGATTTATTGTCATTTTGCGTAATTAGCTTCAATAATTAATCACATTAAAACAAAGATATTTAATCCAACAAGACTATTGCCTAGCTTTTAAATATATTTGTAGTTCCTTTAAATATATTGATTGTAAGGTTTGGTTTCTTATTTTAATAATTTTTTAAATGAGTCTTTAAAAAAATAATTTATTCTCAGTTGATAACTAAATCCAATTGCAAACATCTAACTGAAAGCATACGGCAACTGAATTTCTTGTCAAGTAAAGTAGAGTTTATCGAGCAAAAATCCATAAAATAATGTTTTTTTTACATAAAGATATTCTATAATTCATATTAAGTCAATTCAAACTTCACCATCGACATATAGAATAAATAAATAGTTATAAATAAATCATAATATGAACAAAATAAGGTTGTGATTTATTTTGCAGGATTATTCTGAGACCCACCGATCCCAATAATGACAGGTTTAATTTGTGTATGTGTCCAATTTTGATTCTTTATTGATGTATAAAAATTTAATTATCAATGAATTATATGGTATCGCAATATCACATGTTTTTTAACTACTCCAAGGATTTAATTTAGACGTGCGCTGATAGTGTAAAAAATAAAAATTACACTCCCTTTTATTTATAGATTTTTCAAGAATGATAAAAATGTTGAATTTTATAATAATTGTTTAAAAATTTTATATGATATTTTTAATCAATTAACAGTATAAAACTTTTACATTGATAATATATGAAAGCGAAAATATTATTTTGTACAAAAAAAATGTTTAAGAATAATGTATTATATATTAAATTTTATATCCTTCATTTTATTGAATGAATTTAAAAATATTTGTTATTACATAAAATAGTAAGTTCATTAATTAATATGAGAATGCATCATTAAATAAAAATTATATATTTTCCATTTAACCTTTAATGGGAGACGATGTGATATTTAAAGTTAAATATGCAAGAATTGTGCAATCATTTGGTGTATTCATTTTACTTTATTAATTTTTCTGGAATGTTTTTATCAACGGGTGACATGAAGTGGGGGATACGATGATGATGTAGTTGTTATAGACAAGAATAATAATTTTACATGACTTCATCAGGAAGAAGAAAACAAGGAAAAGGAGACAGGGTTTTTTACCCCTCCTCAAAAATAATTGTACTTTATTTGAGTATCTCGTCACTGCATTCAGATGCTCAACTAGTGAACAAAATAAGCAGAAGAACATTGCTTTCATGGGAGTGAGTAAACGCCAATGGAATCACGTTGGCCTTGAAAACGAAAGCAGAAGATGCCTCAATAAAATAGCCATCGTGCGGCGACACGAATAAGTTGCGTGATTAAGTGTAACAATTCAGCTAGTGCCAGTGACATATGTAATCAATGTTTTAGAAAAGAAAATACTCTGTTCAAGTATTGAATAATTTGTGGTTTTTGGTTCATGTGTTTCGATTGCAAGGGATTAAAGAATAGACTATGTATGTTTCAGCTGAAGCATGGTTTCTTACGTGTGATATTATTTGATTTTTAGGATCCATTAAGCCAATGAGATTGGACCATTCTACAAGATTCGTGATTTTAGTACAAGAGTAAAATGACCATTAATTATGTTACCCATCGATTCTACTTTGGCTGAGTTTGGTTTTCGTCTATTTTGCTCCTTTAGACCCAAACAAAACGTTCCTTATTAATTCTAATTGGTTCTTTTCTTTAACCCTCACATTGCAGTACCACACTAAATGATGATCGTATATAGGATCCTTATTCATAAGCACCGCAAAAATTCAACAAACTCCTCACCGTTCATTTTAGAGTAAAATATATTTTTTTGTTTATCAAATATTTTAAATTTTCATATTTTCATCCTTTTAATTTAAAAATATTTTACTTATGATTCTTAAAGTGATTATAATTAATATTTAACGATAATTATAAACTATAAAAACCAAAATAAAATATTTTTAAAATAGAAAGATAAAAATAAAAAATAAATGTTTATAGAACAAAAACCAAATTTAGAAAAATTTATAAAAACAAAAACATATTTTACCCTTCATTAGTAAGTAAACAAAAAAACGTTAAATTGGTTTGGTCACCATTGTTGTCAAGCGAAAGAAAGCTATCACACATGTGAATTAAAGATGATATCTCGCAATTGCAACACTAAGGCTCTGTTATGGGTTTAATAAATTAGTTTAAGAGGAAAATAAAAGATTGGATATCTAATCTTATTCGTGTTTTATAATATTGTCGGTAATGGTTAGTAAAAAAAATTTACTTGTCGCAAGATGATTTTGTCATCCAAGTCAAGAAGAGGATATTAGGAAAAGATGAAAATAAGAGTCCAAGAAAGTTTGCAAGATTCTGAATTGGTTAAAAAAGCTTTTTGGCAGATCAACGCTGAACTTCAAAAATTGTGCATAAACCAATACGTTACATCTAAAACCCCATCCACTAAAGAAAAAATCAAATCCACCGATACCATTCCAATTATTATTTGTTAGGAACTTTGACTATGAAAACACATGACCAAATTCCGCCAATCCACCAAACATGTAAACGGTCTTTTGAATCAAACAATTTTTGAATTCCAACACCAGCTTAAGCTCTTATCCTTTCCTTCCAAAGCATAAGTGCAAACAGATAAAACATCATGAACATGCAAAGGACCCCATATCACCAATGAAACACATGATCCCCAACGAACAAAAATTTATGAACCTTCTCTTATGCATGATCTAAGATTAGTGAACCAGCATCAAAAAGGTTATAAAAAATATCTATAAACTTGATGTTAAGTTATGAATATTTGAAGGTGCCACTACTCTAGGTTTTGATTTTTTTTTTTTTTGTCTATTGTGCAGTTCCAACAACTATTTTTCATGTATAAAGGGATCCAAATTTAGGTTCAAGTTTTGAAAAAAATTTAAAAATTAAATTTTGGTGAACACTTGTTTAATGTCATCTTTTTTTATGATTAAAAATATTAAGGTGAGGATATTTATTGTCATGTTTATTAGAAAGTGATGGCAAATGATTTTAAATATCTTTGACTCCTAATAAAATTACATTCATATAGAAATTGAAGTTACATTGTTTTTAGATATAACTCAACGTATAATTTTAAAATTTAGTTAAAATATATTTAGAGTTAAAACTATAATTTTCTTTTTACATATCATCTAATTAAATATTATTATGATATTAAATTTGAATTTTATAGAGTTTAATATTATTTTTAAAAATAGTTTATGATTAATTATTAGTGTAAAAAATTACACTATCTAACAATTAACGCATTATTTTAATATGTATTTTTTTTCTTTTTAACTTTTGAGTCAAAGTATATAATAATTGGACTCATTTCTTTTTTAGCCTTTGAGGGGTTGTGTTCATATGGTGCACTATCATTTGTTATTATTATTTTACATATTTATATCTGCCTTTTATTGATACTGACATTTGCGTGCTTGAATAAAAGAAATCTAGGATCGAGTATCAAATGAGTATGAAAATATGTGAGTGTTTTCAACAATCAACTGAGTCAAGAGTGGATAGGTGACTAAGCTTATATTCCATATAATGGGCCTTTAGTCTTTATTTATTTATTTTTTACTATAGGCTTTGTTTATTCTTGATTACTGCTCATACTCATTTGATGTATGAGAAGATTAGTTTATACTTGTAATTTTTATGAAATATGATTGCATTGTTTATATCTATATATGATAATTAATATTTAAAAATATATGTTTTATTATATTATAAAATAAAATGAATCAGTATAATAATATAATATATAAATATATATGTTCTTACATATTCGATTGATTTTACAAGTTTCTGGTTGAATCCCGATATATATATATATAAAGTTTGTGGTCGAATCTTGTGACATCAGAATCAATTGATGCTCATTTTTAATATTATAATATAAATTAACACTCTTTATTTTTTTTAATAATTGATAACTTTTTTGTTATTTCACGATGAAATGTATTATTATATCATATATTTTTTTAATAATATTTTCAACGTGTTCCCTTCTTCTACCGTTTCTATTAATGTTTATATTTATCTCATGTCTCTTTTACAGTTTTATTCCCAGATTCGAGTTGTGGTTATTGAGAAATTATTATTGGGTATACATTATTTTTATAAACCTAATTTTTCTGACTAGGATTTTGACAAAGAAAAATATTAACATTTTTTAAATATATTATTGATTATTAATTAAAATTTATTAAAAAATATAAATTTTAATAACTTTTATTTTTTATTTAATAAGTCTTTATTATAATTTTATAGCTTTTAATAAATTTTAATTAATAATAAAATGTGTGTTAAAAGAATGTATTAAAATGTGTTTGTTAAGACCCCTCATTCGACAAAATTAGACACTTTTTAATTTATAAAATTTCATAAATGAATTTCAAGTAAATATTTTATAATTTCTCCTTTTGGTTTCGGGTTTTGTTTGAAAGGTAATAGTCATTCCAGTCTTGCAATTACTTCTCGCCATACCTTTATTAGTGTGTGACATAGGATTATCTCACATTTATGTTTTTTTTTTCCTAAAACTCAAGTATATTTCCTAAATTTTAATATTATTTGTTTAAGGTTGATCTTGCTGATTTAATTAATGTATGCGAGCTAAGTCTCTACAGAGACTGGGTGATGACACCAAAACTCACTTAAAAAATTGTTTGGGCCATTGGAAGCAAAAACATTCGCTTATGGTCCAAAAGAAGTAATGATTCATATTTCTAAATGCAGGCTGCTAAATTGGGTCAACAAATTGTTTGTCTAACATGACCCAGCTACATCCATGAGGATATGTAGAAACACAACGTTGATAAAATTTGACTAAACAAGCCTGTCAAATTATCCAGGCTATTAAAATACTTAACAAAGATGATTAATTCATCACAAAGTGTAGAATTATGATTTTCATTATGGTTTAATAAAAGTATATTATTAACACAATTTTTTTTATATTATTAATAATAAAAAATTATCATTACTATAACTTTTAAAATTATTGTAAAATTAATAAATTTATCTTATTTTACAATTTATGATTGAGTAAATATATAAAAAATTTTACTTTGTCAATACATATATTATTTATTTTTTAATTAATAGAAACATTCACATTTTGTAACAAATCTTAATTTTTAGTAAGATTTTTTCTCGTAAAAGAAATTATAAAAAAAATAAAAAATACTTCAAACACAATAAATTAATATGATTTTAACAAAAATAATAAAAAATTTGGCTTTAAGTGAGTTGAATTAAAATATTTAAATTTTCAATAATTTGTATGACTGAATCTATAATAAAAAGTCTTACATAATTCTTTCAAGTTAAACAGATTGACCAATTTTTATTATAGATGAAGTTTTTAAAATAATTATATTGATTTATAAATATTTTCAAATAATACATGTTTATATAATAAAATAATATTATACTCATTCGTGGATTATTAGTCTCACAATACAACTTTACCTATTAGAATATTTAAAAAAAAACAAACAAAACAAAACAACAATAGTATGTTCTCTTGAAAATAATTTAATATCTTAAATAATTTTTCTTAAAAAATAAAATTCCTTTGTAAGCATTTATTTTTAAATATGAATTATTTTGAACAAATTATGCATATTTATGAGTTGATTAATTATATGTTTTTCTTTATAATTTATCATTTTAACTTTATATTAGTCTATAATTTTATTTATTTTTTCTTAAATTTATCAATATTCATAATAAATAAATGAACTTAATAGTTATTCAATGACAATATAATAATTTTATATTTATTATTAATTAATTAAAATTATTATTCGTACAAATTTTAAATTAATTATTTTAAAAATCAATAAAATTATAACACATGACATTTTCATTCCATAACCTAATTTCACTGAATAAAACAATGACCCACAGACAAATAAAATGATACTGATTCACTGCTTGTAGTTGTAGTAAAAAAAACTTGTTTTTATTTCTCAATGTTTTGTGATTTTAAAAGGTTACTGTCAATTTTATATTTTTTTGGACCTTAAAATAGAGGACTATAGAAGAAGCATTTTCCTATTTGATCTGGGCTTGGGTTGAACTAGTTAGGGTTTTGTTTAACATCTACGATCAAACTAGTTTTAACTAAAAACAAACAAGACATTGGATCTCGTGGATCTGTTAATAACCGTTGGATCAATCTTCTGTTCATTCTATAAAATGACACTTTGAAAACATCTCTTGCGCCGTCTTCTGTTATTTCTTCTTTTTAGTCACTGCATACAAAATTAGGGTTTATGTTCCTTAGTCTCTTTCGCTTCGGCATTTACAGAAAGCTTCTCTATCTGGTGGATGCGGATTAACTTGATTCCCATTCGACTCGTTCCCTTGAAGCTATAGTGATTTGTGTTGTTCTTTTATATCTCTTCCACAATCCCTTGGTTTTGGGAGAACATTGGAACAACTAAATCAAATTTTCTACCAAAATTATCTTTTTTGGCCGTGGGTTTACGTTTTTTGGTCAATTGAGTAATTGGGGTTTAGTTATTTTCAACTCTGATGAGCCTACAGACCTGTAATGATTGGCGGGTATGATCGCAATCATCAGTTGTACATCTAAGGGACTGAGTTGTCTAATGTTTCTCTCAGTTTTCTGTTCCTTGATTTTGGATTTTGATTCTTAATATTTGATTTTTGGTTGAATTTGCATAGGTGTTATTTGTTGTTATTTTTTGGCATATTGCTTTTGCTTTCAATTGGGTTTTACCGTTGGAAAGGCTTCAGCTTTTTTTCAGATTTTTGCTTGCACTTTTTCCAATGTGTTTGGCAATGTTAAATGGAAGCCGAGATATGTGTTCCCCTCGCTATCCATTGTTGCAAATTTGATGCCGCATTTGGACGTCGGGGAACAAAATCACTTTTTTTGCTTGTGTTCAGAACTTGAGGTTTTTTTTTTTTGAAGTATTTACTATGAAATAACGTTGTTGTCATTGTATTTTTGGTCACCGAGTTGAGTTCTTGGTTTGAAGTTTATAAAATTATCTTTTCTTACTGCTTATAACAGTGTGAGATCTATGCTGGTTTTAAGCGTGAAAATTTGGTGGGTTAGGATGAAGCTAAACATATAATCCAACACTTGATCTGAGTATTTATGAGTGATGGTAAACAATTTCTATGCTTCTGAATCTACATATCTGTTTTCGAGCAATTATGTTTAATTTTTTTTGTTCAATTGTGCCTGTTAGGTAGGTATTCATATTCTGGATATTTAACCATTTTTTTATTCTTTCATTTTTATAATGGTTGTGTTATCTCGTTTAGTTTTACAGCCACATTTTTGTTGTGTTCCCACATAAGAAAAAAGTGTGATGTTTTTTTGTTGTCATATATTGACACATGTGCCTAGCTATAAGAATTAGTTAATTGACCCATTGGTCTATATTGATTAGTGCATTGGCATATGTTGACTAGTGTACCGATATATGTTTATTTGCTTACAAGTTCCCGTTATTCCCTTTGCTAACATCATGTGATGAAATTGGAAAAATCTTAGGACACCTTCCTACACAGCAAACATTGCTGTGGATGAGAATAAATTTTCCATGCTGATGATGTGCTTAGTTTCGGTTGAGGGATTTTTTTTTAATCACAACATCAAGATTAGTGATGACTGCAATTTCTTTTTCAACACAATGTATCCATTTGTATCATTGTTAAATTTTGTTTTATTTGAAGTATTGTTAAGTTATTTTTTTGAAACTGATTATTGTGCAGCTCCACTTACGTTTGTAACTTAGGTGTTGTTTGGTGAAGCAACTTTTTAGTTGAACTTACTTTTGGGAGTTATTTTTTTCGACATGTTTGCCAAACATTGAAATCTTTTGTTCTGTTTGCCAAACATTGAAATATTTTGTTCTGTCTTACTGTTAGATATAGATATTGATCTGACAAATATAAAAAAAATAAGGATATTGGTCTGACAAATATAAAAAAATAATTGTCCGATTGTTAACATTTCTCACAAAAAAAATGAATTCAAAGGCTTCTGCACATTGCTCGACCAGTGGTTTTATGACCCTAAAGTAGGAAATTTAATCATGGGTTGGAAACATATAGCCAATAGCTGAAAGATGATTTGAGTAGGAAGAACAGGACCAAGAGCTAGCTTAATGGTGTCTTTTGGATGATTGTGAGACTATGATGTTGAATTGCATGGATTTTAAATTAACTTTTGTTGAGAGAGCAGGGGATAAAGCAGCAAATAACAGTAAATGCTTTAGCTTATTTAGCTCTTGAAATTAATTTGTTTTGTACAGTGACAGAAACGTGTCTTTTTGTTAAAGATATTTTGTAAATAATTTATTTTTTGAAATATTGGAGGTAAATTAGACAAAAACATGGGTGAATATAACAACTCCCCATGTAAATAAACTAAGCCCACGGCTCAAAAATTGATCTTGACCCTAACTAATATTACAATAAAGCACTGCCAAGCCCACCCTAAACCCTAATAAATAAAATAATAATTAATAAAATGTTTGGATGAACTTAATGAACAAAGTGGCCCAACTTTCATATAGCAGCTCAACTCAGGCCAGCAGTTGATTACTCTTCAGCTGCCCATAGCCTAAAATAAAGGCATGAAATAACAAAATCCAAGCATTGGTTAAGAATGTGTTTGGAAATCTATTTAATCTAACTGAACAGAATTTATACTTAACAATACACAACCATAGAAGTGGAAGAGTGATGAATTGACCATACGTGTAAATTTAGTTAATCCTACTCATATATTAAGAGTTTGTTTGAGTAGATAAATTTTTTGAAAACTTCTCAATAGAGAAAAAAAACTTCATATTTTTAGTAAAGAGCTGTTTTAGGTTTAGATATATCTAAACGGACTGTAAATTAGTAATGGTAAGATTTATAGTATCTGATCATCTTAATAGAAAAATAAATGAGATTAAAAAAAAACAAAGAAAAAAAATGCTTTTCAGGACCGAACAATGACAAAGGAGGAATTGAATTGCGACAGCCATAATTAACTTTTGTTTTTCTATTTCTTCCATTTTTCATACTGTACGAAGTGTTTAATTATTTTTTTTTCTTTTTAAATGTTTCAGTCATACAATCCGAACGAAGACTGCAGTTTCCCTCTGCAATTTTTATTTTTCAATTCTTGCAACTTTCTCCAGCTTTGACTTGCCCACATCACTGCACTTCTAACACTCCAAATTACATTCTTCTTATTTATTTATTTATTTTGCTTAAAGTTAAAATATCTTTAATAAAACTCACGTTCAAGTCAATATTCAAATAAGATTTTAATTCCTCTTCAAAAAAAATATTTTAATTCCATTTACCCTTTCTTTGTTGGAATGAAGAGAAATTTAAGAAAGAGGAAAAAAATGAAATTTATATTAAAAAATATAAGAAGAATATTTTTGAAATTTTGTTTATTTAAATTAACATTTTTTTTTTATAATTTTCTTCATTTTTTTCATCTTTTTCTTTTTCCTTGACCAAACCTGCCAACTCATGTCATAATAATCTTTTAAATTGTCTATCTTATCAAATTATCATATATAAGATGTATCAAATCAATATTAATTTTAAAATACTCAATCTTCTATTTTTCTTCCTAAATATTTAAATTTCCATAATTTTAACCTAGAAAAGAAAAAAAAGGCAATTGAAAATAAACTTAAAACACAATCTTGACACATTACCCTTTTTTCAACCAGGGGCAACACGAAAAAGAAAAGTGCAAATAATGGAAAGCATGAAAAGAGGAGAGCAAAAAATAGAGTTTGCAGAAGAGGTGAAGAAACACGTGTTAAATTTTATGTTGAATTTTTTAAAATCACAATAAACTTGAAAAATATATTTAATATTTATTATTAAGACATATTTTTATTTATTTATTTTATTAGTTTCATAATCATATAATTTAAATAAAATAAATATTTTAATTTATCTTATTTTTAATTCAAATAAAATTATAATTTATTTTCTATTATTCTATCATTAATTCAAATTTTTAGGATTTATTTTT